>KI628632.1:0-27325 GCA_000503235.1 Sclerotinia borealis F-4128 | reverse complement strand
GGATGGGGAGAGGGGGAGGGGGATGGGAAGATGGAAAGAGGGAGGAGGGGAGATTGAGGGGCACGGGGGAAGGAAAAGGAAAGAGGGGGACAAAAAGGAGGGGTGAGGTGAGGAGATGGGAGGAAGAGAACAGGGATGAAGATTACGATTGCGGTGATGAGAATGGGGATAAGCTACAGGAAGATGAGATAGACAAAGTAAAGATGGAGAAAGATGTGGGCTGTTTGATCAGCGTCATATTATGGATATGGATGGATGAATGGATGGATTGAAATGAAGTTTGAGGGTTGAAATGATGAAAAGAGAGGAGAGGTATGGATCGGATTGGATTGGGAGATAATATGAGAACGAATCTCGAAGCGGATATATGTTGGGAAATGGAGGTAATGGGATAAAATATACCGTCGGATTGGTAGTATCAGACTGCGAGATTTACTAGGGATGAGATCAGAGGGGAAGAGAGGGGAAGATGGATACGCATACGATGACTATACGCTCCCGACGATACGCTCCCGACGATACGCTCACGATACTACAATACCCCACTCAGCTCATGAATAGCTTCCACGACATACCATACAGAGATAGACGGTTGACAAGAGAGAAAAAGATATACACACACAAGAATACAAGGCTAACCATATTTTACAAATTAATAGAGAAATCTTCCAGCACGCGGTTTCAGACCCTCGGTTATGCTTTTGGCTATGGCTGGTGTAATGACATATGGATTTTGGAAAGTTGGAAAGGGAATTAGAGAACAGAAGTGAGTTTTCTTTTTTGTTTTTTGTTTGGTTTTTGTTTTACCCTCAGTTTTCGGGCACGTCTTTCAGATATTCTTTGGGGAGGATAAGTTGAATATATCAAGGATGATTGAATATGAAGGTTTAGATATGTTATATAAATGGATGATTACTGACAAAATAAATAGTGAACTCGCCCGTGAAAAGATGTGGTCTAGAATTCATCTCATCCCCGTGATGACGGCGGAAACCGATCGTGATTTGGTGAGAAGACATTGGGCGGATTTGAAGAGGGAGAAGGAATTGTTGGGTACGGAGACTAGTGCGTATAATAGTGATAGGTATGTGTTGTGTATTCTTTTGTTTTTTTTAGAGTAGAGTAGGGTGGGGAGGAGAGGAGAGGAAGGGTGAGGAGAGGGGAAGGAAGATGGAGTGCATAGATATGAAGGAGGGGTGGGGTGTAATGAAGGGAAGGGAAGGTGATGAAGGGAGAGGTTTAGAACGATGCTAATAATACTTGTTAATGATATAGATACGTCAGACCTACATACGCTGTTACACCAAGCCAAGTCACTAAGGATTAAATTGGTCTGGTCGGTTATGCGAATTAGAATGAAAGGCTATTTGGAGCTAGGCTGGGCTGGGCTGAGCTGAGTTATCAATTCATTTTGGGTTTGATGATGGTTCAGAGTGAGGATTAAGTGGGAGGGTTAGGTGGGATGGATGTAGTATATACAAGTATAGCGTTGGGAAGGGGAGAGAATGAAATGAATGGATTGAGTTGATACATATGAGATGATGTGAGTTGTGAGATGATGATGTGATGTAATATGATGTGATATGAGATAATTAAAAGGTTTGGAGGGAGAGGTTTGGATGGAGAAATGAGTATAGTAGAGTCACTTCTGTGTGTATGTGTATGTGTGTGTTGTGTGTGTTGATTTACTTTATATTGTAGGTGTGCTGCAGTTAGTCAATCATTTAGTTATTCAGTCAGTTAGTCAGTCATGGTGTGGTTTGGTATGGTATGTAAAAGGGGATAGATGGACAGATCTGTACTCGAGTACTTTGCCTTTTTAAATGTTTTTTGTATGGGTGTTGGAATTCGTGTGGATTGGACTGAATTGAATTGAATTGAATTGAAGATATTAGTAATTGGCTTGGAAGGGAAATGGAAAGGAAAGGGAAGAGGAAGGAAAGAGGAAGGGAAAGAGTAAGGGAAAGGGGGCAATGAAAGGGGGAAATGAAAGGGGGAAAGGGAAAGGGAAAGAAACGGTTCGATGTTAAGCGGGTTTCATTTAGATGGTTGGATATTGATTGGATGGTATGTACAATGTAAGATTACATTGGATGAGATGGGATAGAATATCAGATGGGATGGAATGGAATAGGATAGGATGGTTAGGTGTCCGCAAGAGGGGAGGAGAAGGAAAAGGACAAGAGGAGAAGGAAGATAGGGGAGGAGGAGGAGAGGAATCTATAATTTATAAAAGGGAACTTGAAGGGAGGGGGAGTTGGGCTACTTTTTATGATTTAGTTTGGAACTTTGGAGAGGGTTCAGTTAAAGTTGAAATTTGTGCTTTTTTTTTCTTTGATGAGGGAGGGTACTCATCTCATCTCATATTACATTACATTACATCACTATACTACTACTATCACCCACTCTTAGAAATGTTCGTCAAATATCCTAAGATTAGATTAGATCAGATCAGATTAGATACAGTAAGATCAGATTAACTCAGATCGCTAATAAGCTATACTACTGTACTATAATAATTTATTGGAAGATATTTGAGTCCGAGTCCGAGTCTAAGTTTATTATATATCCCTACTATTGGCAAGTTGGGAAATGCTTTGGAGATACTAGTAGTTGGAGATAGTTAGAGCGTTATTTAGTTGGAGAGCCTAGAGATAGTTTGAGAGATAGTATTTCAATCTTCCAATTTCAAGCTGTATTCAAGTTGTGTTTTATTTTTGTAATGTTACTACATTTATTTTTTCAGAGTTCTTCTACTAGTATTGTTTGGGGATTTATTATAATATTATATATAATGTACTCGAGTAAACTTAGATCTATCTATCTAGGTATATTCTAGAAGAAAACTCAAAGAAAAAAATATCTATTTATATATATATAGAAGCCGCAGTTACCCCAAGTCCGGTAGTTGCTATACCGGTAGTCTATTCATTTAATACCCATCTAATCTAACCTTCTCCATATAATTATTACACCACTCAGACTAACAAGTTCCCCTCATTCATTTCACAATACAATACACCCCCCAAACACACCCCCACCCACACTTTCCCATCCCTCCTCCTCTCCCTCCTTAATCCCCTCCTTCCAAACCGCTCCCACCCCCACCCCATCAACCACACACCCCCTCAACCACCTCCCCCCTCGTTCCAAATCATCACAATTCAACACCTCCACCCCACTCTCCACCAACACCCTCCACCACTCCTCCTCATCCGGGGTCCCCCAATACCTCGGAATCAATCCCCTCTCCCTCACCTCCCCACACTCCTTCCTAATAACCGCAACCTGTTCCCTCGACGGCCCCTTTCCTCTCCCCACCCCAAACGATCCAATCGATCCCCCCAATTTCGCACTCACATACAGTGAATTCGTCCGATTCTGACTCGACAAGAAATTATTAAATCGACAATCCTTGAAGATTTCTACTCGCTCGTATTCGCATATTAAATCGAAATCAGCATCGCCAGTCCCGACAATAGTCAAGGGCCCAGAAATCATTTTCTCAAGATGCGTATCGTAGTATGTGAGGAAACCAGCGTCTCGGAGAGGAGTAAGAAGGGAATAGAGAATGGATATTCCGGCGTGACCTGAAGAGATGGTTTTATAGTCGATGGTTAGGTGAAGGGATAAATGGGGATTTTCGTTCCAAACTCCGACTTTTGGGGTGGGGTTGCCGGCGGCGCTGTTTTGAAGAGTGAGGATTTCGAGGAGGGGGGTGAGGTAGAGTGTTGAGAGGGTTTTTGAAAGCTGCAGTTCGGAGGTGGCGTGGCCGACGAGGAGGTCGTTGGTGGGGAGGGGTGGTTTGGGTATAGAGGAGAAATAGGAGAATAGGGAGGCGGGGAAGTGAGAGGAGGGATGGTGGGAGGGGGTGAAACAGTCGGCTTCAATGGCTATGCAGCCTGCGGCGAGAGCGGTATAGAGGGGGATAGGTTGATGCTCGTCGTTGTGGGACCAGCAGTTGATGGGCGTTATGGAGGTGGTGAAGTTGGGGTGCCAGTAGGGTCCTGAGGGAGGGGTTTGGGGTTGTGATGTTGATGAGGAGGTCCGGCAAGAGATTATCTTTTGGACGCCGGATTGAGAATCCAACTCAGGGTTTGGAGGTGAAACCATTATGAATGGATGATCGATTGTGCTTGAATGGATTGTAGATACTGAATTTGAATAAGCGGAGAACCAAAAAAGAATGTCAGGGGGAATTGGGAGTAAGGACTTACATGGAGCATGGAGAGAATATATATATAATATGTAAATATACAAGAATAGTTCGATCTATAAATGCCTAACGAAGTTCCAAAACGACTTATACAATTAAGATCCAAATCCTCAAGAAAAATATATAAATGAGAGGAAAACCAAAAACCAAAAACCAAATCTTTCCTCGACTACTTTTTCAGCAAACTAAAGAGAAGAGAATAAAACAGACTAAGAATTCTCCACTCTCCACTAATATAATATAATTTCTTCACCCAATCGCTTTTCTAAGTCCAAATATCCAACGCCTCTGTGCCAGTGAATGACTGAGATGTTAAAAGAAAGGCAAACAATCTACTCGAGTATACTCCACAATATATATGAATATGATACGTATATATATACCAATATACACTTCCCACCGGGCCAATTCCTAAGAAAAGACAGAAATAAATACTCGAGTACTCGAGTATATCAAAGGAGAAACTTTTCTCTACTATACTTATACACAAAGTACCGGCTGGTATGAGTTGAGACTTTATAACCAAGTAATAAATCAATTGCTATTCGAGTACTGATATATATATGAAGAAAAGTCCGTCAGTATCTATTCTGCAATGATACATAAACACAAATCTCTATTTACTTATTTATATTCCTAAAACATAGTCGAGTACACATATATATATACATACTCGAGTACCGGGTACATAGAAAACACGAGGTAATCTTAGTGGCAACCAAGCATATATGTGGGGTACCCCTGAATAGTGTTTTAGGGTTTTAGCTAGTTTATATTAAACCCTACTAATTAATCTACCTATCTACTGTAGATCTATTCGGGTTTCCGAGTACGATATGATATAATACGATATGATGCGATATGGTGATTGATTGATTGATAGAATACTTGGGATAGCAGACTTTAACTATATACTCAAGTACTCGAGTAGTAGGTACTGTGCTGTGGTCCATAACTTTCGGTAGTAAACTCATAATCCACCAGAAGGTTTTAAAAGGCGGGTTTGGAAGAAGTAGAATAGAAAGCTAGAACAATTCATCACAGTACGAGTAGATCCCAACTATAAATCTCTATTATTCCCCTATACTCGAGTACGTACTCGTAAATTATATGTAAAAGTGGAGATGGAGATAGAGTTAGAGAGGGATGTTTTCTATTATACTCGAGATACCGAGATATCGGTACTCGAGTAGAAATAGAAATATTAGAATATTATCAGAACGTTGTATACCAACCAGTATTGATTGTGTTGATACTAGTATTAATATTAGTACTGTATTAATAACGTGAATATTAGAGAAACTCAACACCAAAACACCAAAATACCAAACAAAGAAGTGCAGGAGACAAGTAATACTGAGTATAAATATTGGGGTTCTAAGAACTGATCTCGGATAGTCATTTCAAAGTTTTGTATTAAGTGGCATTAAAGTAGAAATAAGAAATATGATCTAGAGAATAGTCTTGAATGAAAGTACCAAACATGAGGAAGAAGCCTCACCCATTGTGAATTTTTGGCTTTACTTTGATCACATGTGCAAAAGTGTTGTTGTTGTACTCTGAGTATATGTATATTATATCTATCCAAATATATCCCAAACCTAACATTATCGTGTATCCTATCCCAGCCCTCCCCTATCGTAACTTCATTAAATGTCCCAATTGTTTCATTATATCCATCCGAATATCAATCCTAACCCCTCAGTTCCTCATAATAAAAATAATAATAATAATAATAATCATCATCATCATCATCATCATCATCACCTCATCACCACCACATCCTCACAACCCCTCAGCAATCCTAAGTGCAATCGCCCCATTTACCGTCTCCAACACCACACTACCCCCATCCTCATCCCTATCCACTCCCTTCCTCGCTTTAATCCTCTTGAAACCCCAACTATCATTCCTCTCCACAATCTGTATTCCCTTTCCTTCCATTTCTATTCTTCCGGAGATGGTTTTTGCTAGGATATTGCCGATCCAAGATGAGGGATAGTATGCCTCTATTCGACCGGAGGTTGTTTTGTGGGTAGAGTGGAAGGTGTGGAGGAGGCTTTTGTAGGGTTGGATGGGAGATGTACTGGACAGGGTGGTGAGACCAGAAGAGGGTGTGGAGTAGTGGTCAATTGGATTCTCGTGAGTGTAATCAATGGCGGAAGGTAAAATAAATAGAGGATCAAGTAATGTAACATGTGTACTTCCACTGATTGAATAAGTAGAAAATTCATCTATCTTCACATCATCATCATCATCATCATCATCATCATCATCATTATCAGAAGTTGTCGGTAAGACCGGTTTCACCACAAGTTGAATCCTACTAGAGCTTGTTTTGAAAATCCCCGTAGAGCCAACGAAGAAGTCACCTTGGATAGCCCCAGAAATAGATTCTACACGTGTGATATATTCTCGAGGAAAGATGGCTTGTGGTATCTTAACGGGTGATTGTACTTCGATTCTACCTGAAGAGGTATGGATATCAAGAGTAGCGGGAGCAGGTGCCAATCTGAGGACAGGTTTAGGGTATATGTCGACCCCGATCGTTCCAGATTGGGATGATAGTCTTAGTAGGTCATAGAGGGGATAAGTACCCTCGATTCTGCCCGAGACAGTTTCAACAATGATACTGCGAGAATCGAATTCGAAGTTTCTTTGTGATTGAAACTCGGCTGCAGTGATGGGAGTATAACCGGTAGACAGATGGGAATGTTTTGGAAAATGAACATCCCCTGACACTGTTTTCAGTACAGTGTCGCCGGCAACCTTGATATTGGTCTCAAGGAATAATCGAATCGATAGTGTTACCAAGTCAAAAAACACATTTGGAATCTCGACATCTTCTGGCACCCAAGCAGTAACCTCAATTGAGATACAAGGATTTTCACTGGTACCTGGAGGTGCAAACCGTGGCGTACTGATCTTCAGTGTCCCATCATCCTCATTCCAGGTCTTTACCACAGAATATTCTGGATCGCTAAGTTTGACGTCAACCGTGAAATGTGCTTTTCCTTTCTTTGAACTGCTTGGAAGATTTCGAATTCGAACTTCGCCTGCAGTTGTGACATGATTCAATTCTCGCCCGTCATGCGGTAAATCTTGTTTGTAGAAGTCTTGTAGTACTTTTATTCCAGCGACATTTGGAATCTCAAACGTGGTTTGTTCCGATTTGGATATATGTTGACAGTAGGGGCCACCATTATGAATGGGGCTTGAAAATCTAGATCCTCCTCCCATATTGGGATTAGGAATCTTGTGTGATGATTAGATTTTGAACAAGACACATAATATTTGATGTTTATCACATTTGAAGAATATAGAGAAAAGAACACAGTATATAGGCAGCGCTGCATGGACATGCCTGCAAGACAGGAATGGTTCGTCTAGAGAATATACTCACTGATCTTCTCACAAAGACTGTACTCAAAAAAGCAGCAACGATCGTAAGAACCAGACCGACTCCAAGAACTTTGGTTATTATCTTTTTTTGAAAGGGAATCTTTTTTGGTGTCCGGTATAGCCAGAGGGGAGTTCTCCCATTCATTTCAGGATTACCGCCTGGCCTTCCCATACTCTGAGGTTCTCTTGACCGGCCTTCTTCAAGTCG
This sequence comes from Sclerotinia borealis F-4128, assembly GCA_000503235.1. Classification (NCBI taxonomy): domain Eukaryota; kingdom Fungi; phylum Ascomycota; class Leotiomycetes; order Helotiales; family Sclerotiniaceae; genus Sclerotinia; species Sclerotinia borealis. Next base: position 19,499 of record KI628632.1, on the reverse strand, counting down.
ATGTTGTGAGAATGTATTGTAGTTCGTGTGAGTGTGCTGTCCTTGTACCGAGACAGGAGAAGATTCTGCAGAGGCTATATAAGCCGGCGGAGGTTGATCGAAGAAGGGTTGATGTTGAGAGAATGATTCGTCTCTCCTACGGTGTGACGATGCAGGAAACGAATGTAAAGAGGTTCGAGAATTCTCAGTTGCATGAGCTGACAAATTGATGTACGACGACATCTGCCGGGTTGAAGAAATCTCACCATCTCTCGGAGACTCCTCCCTAGCCTTCCGCGCTTTTAAATTATCCTCTTGTGAGAGTGTGGGATCTGGTATCATATCTTGAGGTATTTGATTTGAATTGAAATAGCCATCGATTGGGCTAAGCTCATCACTGTCTTCTCCGTCCCGATTGTTCCCCGAATCATCAATTGCTCTGTATAGATTATCCGAGTAAGGCATCACTGCCGCTGATGATTATCACCAACTCTGAATTCTGAGCCGTAAAAGGATTGAGAGAAAAGCCAATTGAATTACTTCATTGTATGTGATATTTGACTTGAATATGAAAAAGAGATGGATGACAGGAGAAATGAAATGTATGTTGTCGTGTTCAAGTGGGTAAGCAAGATGGAAAACGTGAGTTCGATGTCATCATCGCTCTATTTGATCCTAGAGAAGTTTACGTATATAAAACATAGGCAGCAGCCAAGTACTTGAGGTAAAAGATACCCAATGACAGATAAAGATTCTCTTGTGCAACGCGTCAATTCATCCATGGAGAATGATTGATTGGGCAAATATGAGGGAACAAGATACAAGATGAAGTTTCTCAAAAAGGAAGGTAGTTTATGATCACGTGATTGCGATTATCTCTTGAATCTTATCGAAGATGACAAACAAGCATAAACTTCTTTTTTCCCCCCATCAAATCCTCGAAGGTCACACAATATCTTTTATATCAACATCTCTCCCCAAAATGTTCTAGTTGAGGTCAAGCTTAGAAGTATAAGTACTGGTATGCAATACCTTATGCTGCCTTCGAATGAACGATGCCAAAAATGTGACAAGGGTGGCCGAGGACCAGGTGATATAATCTTACGGTTTACACGGGTCCTGAGGGTATATTGTGGTTGAGAGAGAGAAGGCAATTCAACTTGGGTTAGTCTCCGCCTCCCTTGAAATATAATTGGTAAGGCACTTTCCACTTCTGAACCCAATGAGAGCGTAAGAAGATATTTGATCTAGCCTTACATGTTCCGTACCACGAGAAAGGATCAGTAATCCTTAGTAGACCTCTCCGGCGTCTTTGATGGCTTGATCATGGCTGCACCTTGATTAAATAATTAACCGCCGCTTTTCGCGATTTAACACACATTGTTGTACAACGCTCAGTCATCCGACTTTAAAACGAGTTTGAGAAGTTCTCAATAGCCTTGTCACTGTGTCAGACCAGTCTGACAGAACTTTGAATAGCCCCCTTGACTCTTTCCGAGATAAGTTCATCTCTCGTTCTTCTTCCTATTATATTCATCCTTTAAAATGTGTTCTGGATCAAGATCGAATCACAATGATACAAGGTATCGATTACTTAGATGTTGCATACACCATACTAGTGCTGATATCAACTGGCTTTCTTTTCTTGTCGTGGGAATACCCGAGACCGGCTGTGACCATGTTTAGTCAAAACTATCCCATCATCGGTACCACAATCTGATACTATCAGTTTACGACCCAATACTGTGCATCTCACGTGTCGTAGGCTGACATGATAAGTTCTTAAATAGATTGCCACGATATCTAGAGAGCCTCGAGGTGTGGAGAAGCTTAATTATTGTGTCCAAAGTGGGATGCTGCCCCCTTGCTGCTGACCTATCACAGGGGGACCCTGAGCCCTAGAACCAACCACAAGAGACATATCGTTTGTTACGCCGCACCAATTTAATTACGCTTAATGGGCCATTGATCCTTCTCTGACATAACACTGCCTTGCAATGTCAGCCGCAGAGTAAATCCCCACTCCTATTCTGCAACAAGAATCTTATATATCAATTCTTCGTCCCAGCCGTGGAAAGTCACGAGGTAGCGCCAGTCTTTACAATTCAATCATTTTTTAAGTTATTGGCTACCACAGCAATATGCGGGCTTTCCAGTGTACCAAGTTGTTACCTTTTCTTTGTCTTACTCTGGGTGTGAACGCAACTCCCACACCTGCTAGTACCGCGACCCTGAGTGCTCGGAACTCTGCTTCAACGGCTTGCGGTTATATTGTTAATAATGAGGGTATTAAAGATAGCAACATTCAACTAGTATCTCCGCTGATAAAAGAATAGATACGGTTGTATTCAATGCAAGTCTGGCTTATGAATGCCTTACCAGCGTACCTTTTAATGCTGCTGTCGCCTCTCGTTTTGTCTCATATTATAACGATACCCTTCAATTTCAGAGCACATTGTCATATTTGAAAAATCCACCCACAAGCTATCAGCAGCCCGCTGTGGACCTAATAGCTGGATTAAATCGAATTCAAACCGCGATAGACGAGGGGATCTTCGCAAATCAATACGAGTTCGAGGCTGCTTTACAGACTTTGATTTACGCTGCGCACGATGGCCATGTCGATATGTTAGCAGGAGCATTGTCCGCCTTCAGTTTCGCAAGTCCAAGAGATGTGGTCTCGCTATCATTGGATGGCCAGCAAGCTCCAAAGGCTTACCTTGCCGATGATCTTTTCGAAAGTGACTTTTTCACATCGTTCCAACCTTCCGCCATCAAGTCAATCAACGGTCAAGATGCTACAACTTATCTTTCAAATTTCGCATCGTTAAATTCAGTAGGCACACTTGAGGCTCATGCAGATTGGAATCAGTTGATGCTCAGTGCGGCTCAAGATATTCAAGGATTCTTCAATGTCTTCAGCGGGGGTGCGACTTTCTACCCTGGCGACAAAATTACTTTCGTACTGGAAAATGGGACGTCTTGGACAGAAAATTATCTCGCAATCTACGATAGTGACGGCCCAACAGGTCCTCTTGAGACCGGAGGTGACTTTTACAATTTCTTCGTCTTGGGGTTTTATCCTGCCTCATACGATCCGTATGATGATTATGATTCGGAGGATGATTCTGAGGATGATTCAGAGGATAGTTCTTCGATTGCATCTGCCACCAATTCAGCTACAGCCACGGCCATTTCTACACCAATTCCGACTGGGTGGGACAATCAGGCCTACCCTGCTATACCTGATATTTCCCAGGAAGATCTTGGAACATTTGGCGATGGATATGTTTCTGGTAAGTTACCTACAAAAACTCGTGGATTCGGGTGGTTTTTTTTACTTTACTTGGATACATGATTTCTAACGAAAGCACAGGTTACTTCCTGAATTCTTCGTCTACTGCCGTTTTGAGCATTCCCAGCTTCGACGTTGATGGGGATGCAGTTTTCAGCTTCCAACAAACGATTGTCCAATTTATCAATCAGACACAGGCAGCCGGTATCAAAAAGGTCGTAATTGATCTTCAACAAAATTATGGCGGCCAAGCCTTACTAGCAATTGATACATTCAAGCACTTTTTCCCGAATATCGACCCATTTGCCGGTTCTCGCATGCGGGCCCATGCTTCTGCTGATGTACTTGGTAAAACTTTAACCCCGTACTGGGATGATTTGGCCGAAGACGATGAGACAAAGTATATGCTAGCCGCTGATGAATGGGTTGTCACTAATCATATCAATGCGGATACGAATCACAACTTCACAGACTGGGCGCAGTTTTTTGGACCTAACTTACACAATGGTGACAATTTCACTCATATTGTAAGTCCATGTCACTTTGGTTGCTATGTTGTCCCCTCAAAAATAGATCTAACGAGTATGATTAGCAACGATATAATTTATCTAATGCCATTTTTGATGCATCGGGTACTGGTCTAGATATTAGCGATGACTCTTTTGCAGTTTACGGCTATGATGCTAATCCTGCACCGTCTGGAGCTCAGCAGCCACCTTTTGCAGCAGAAGATATTATAATTGTAAGTCCCTTCACTCCACGGTCTAAACATCATCTAATTCCGGCAGCTCTCTGATGGTATATGCCATTCTTCGTGCAGTCTATTCATTGAAATGCTCCACCATGAGGCTGGTGTTAAAGTCGTAGCAGTAGGCGGTAATCCGTCACCAGGACCAATGCAAGCGCCTTCAGGGAGTCGTGGTGCACGTGACTACGATGCTTCTACTCTTGATGCCAACATTGATTTCGCGCAACGAATTTTGCAAGAGCAAGGTTCACCGGATGCGACATTCCTTCCAAATAGAACGGAGCAACTGAGTGTATTTGTCTACTATGCGGATATTAATCTCCGTGATCAAATTCGCAAAAACGAAGATATCCCACTACAATTCGCCTATGAAGCTGCGGATTGTCGCATTTACTACACTCCACAAACCGTTTATAATTATACCAATCTATGGCAATACGCCGCCGATGCCATCTGGAAGAACTCTAGTCTCTGTGTTAAGGGCTCAACTGGATATTCATCCGCATCTCGAAACTCAACTGATTTCGTCGGTCCTTCATCCGGCGGTCTTGTTGCTAACCCTAATAATATTACTAATTATCTCTCCCAACTCACCACCTCCCCTATTGCAAATTTTATCCTGCAAGGACTCAACAATGGCCTGCCAGACATCAACCAGGGCTCCGCTCGTAATGCACTCGCATCAACCAAAGTCATAAAATGCAAAAAAAACGCAGATTGCAAGGGTGGAAAACTTTGCGTCAGCACCCCATCGTGTGGTGGTGGTAAAGCTGTATCTCAGTGTCTGAATCAATGCCCTCAAGCAGGAAGACAATGTCCCAGTACCAAAACCAAGTGTATGGTACATAGTACAAATGGGACGTTGGGGCATCAGCATCTTCACAAAAACGTTTGTCCACCGACGGGAAGTGCGACGAAATGTGAAGCAAGTCAGACGAAGTTAAAAACGATTAATGTTAATCAGTGTCCTGATTGTGAAAAATAATCGGGTCAATGATGGATACAAATGATGGATGTAATGATGGATATAATGATAAATAAGGTTAACAGAATAAGGAGTCATGGATGAAAAACTTAGGGGTCTTTGGGCGTTTTGTTCTGACTTGTTTTGGTTCCGTGTATACTGCATTTGTATTTCATTTGTGGGATAGCGATGAGCATAATGCATGATAAATGGTCGGGGAATTGGTATATTGGAGAAGTTCAACCATGGAACGATTGAATTTACTACTTGTACGATGTTAAATAGCTTCATGATCATTCAATTTTGACTTGAGCCCAAGAACAATATAGTCCACGAGGGTGTCTAGTACTATGAGATTTAGCCACGGGAATGATGCCACTGTAGCAATCTTTACACCTAATTTCATAACTACTATCCAAAAAAACTCGATTTTTGATCTTATGATATTTTACCTTAGTAATCACAAATTTCAAAGTTTAATTCAGTATTATTTCATCAATATAACTTCAAATCTGAAATTTTGTTGATATATATATATATTTCTTCAATTGATAATAAGATTCTATAAAAAGATTTTTCAAAATTGAAATATTGATAAAACCAGATAAAATTATAAATAATTGAAATGTAAATTTTTTATATAAATAAATAAAATGAAGTCAAAAAACATAGTTTTTTTTGGATAGTAGTTATGAAATTAGGTGTATAGTATAATAATCGAAGTACTCGGTGTGTTCAAAATAATCGTTATCTGGCAGTGGGGTACAGAGCTGACTTCATCCCATTCTTCTAACGTTAGCAATGAGAGCTCAAGCGCTCTAGCCCTGTATGCTTCCTGCCTAGCTTTATGATTTCAGAATAGCTTCTCACGACATATATATTCCAGACTCACCCAGCCTTTTTGACACGAGCAGGATTTCATCTCAACCAACCATCTCTTAATTCATCCTATTTCGAACACCCTCGCCACACACCCATCTTCCTCACACAAACACCCTTCCATATTTTTATCATGCCACTCACCCCAATATATCCCTCCGTCCTCCCCGCCCCCTATATCCGCCTCATGCATCTAGATTCCGGTCCCAACGAACCAATCCGTTTAACACTGCAAGAGGTAAACCTTCAATCCCCACCCCCATACGATTGTCTCTCCTACACCTGGTCCGACCCTCTCTACCACGCTCTCAGCCCAGAAGACGAAATCCATCGCTCTAATGATAGACGCGAACATCCTATTCTCTGTAATGGACAGAGTTTGTTGATTACGGAAAGTTTGTTGTGTGCTCTTAGGGAATTTAGTAAAGACAATGATGAGGAGGGGAAACAAGGGAGTAAATTCAAAAAGGAGCGGTTGATTTGGATAGATGGGATATGTGTTAATCAGGATAGTATTGAGGAGAGGAATATACAGGTAGGTATGATGGGAGAGGTATATTCGAAATGCTCACAGGTGATTATCTGGCTCGGGGTCGCGGATTTTCATTCTCCGTATGCGATTGAAGTTATGAATGTTCTTTCTAAGATCCCCGAGAGCAAATATTCTGGATTGCAAATCACGGATCTGGAAGATTGGGATGTTTATCCGAAATTGGGTATTGAAGAGGTGGAGAATTGGAGATGGTTGGAATATGCAGCGTTTTTGCAACGCACGTGGTTCAGTCGGATATGGGTAGTTCAAGAAGCATTTTTGCCGCCGAAAGTCGTGGTGGTTTGTGGGAGCGATGTTATTGAATGGGATGATATAACCGCTTGTGCGAAGATTCTTAGGGAAACGGGTTTGGGGACATTGTTGATGCAGTTGTTGATTGAATCGGTGGATGATGTTGAGGGAACGGTTTATGTGAATAATACTTTGAATAACCAATCGATTTATCAACGTATAAGAGAGATGGCTATACTAGGGACGGAAGAGATGGGGAGGTTATTGGATCTGGAGAAGTTGTTATATTATTCGAGATTTTTCGAGGCGACGAATCCGAAGGATAAAATCTATGCAATCAGAGGTATCTGGGAAAAGGGGGGGAAGATAATCCCGCTCGATATGACGCCAGATTATAAGAATGATCCAACGACGGCTAGTGTTTATACAAGAGCGGCTTGGGAAATTATATTCGAAACCAAAGATCTGAATATCCTTTCTCTAGTCGAGGATTACTCGCTCGCGACTCAGAACCCCAAATCCGTTCGAGCTATTGGGAATATCCCATCTTGGGTACCGGACTTTAGCTCCTCATCTAATCCGCAACCGCTGGCAGGAAATCCTAGACCTCAAAGGGGAAGTGAGAGATGGAATGCAAGTCAAGGTTTCCCCTTTGAAGTACCAGCTCTCCCGCCATCAGAAACTCGACATCTTCTTCCCATCACCGCTTATAAACTCGATACTATCTCCGAATACGCAGCCACTCAAGCAGGAATCATGGGAGATGATTTCGGATTCAACACTGTGCTCGAACTACTAGCCAACTATTCAAATCAAGAATATCCTCATGTTGATGGTGATGGACCCACGCAAACACATTTCGAAGCTTTCTGGCGAACGCTCATCAAAGATACTTTTCGAAAACTACCCGCTGGCGAAGATGCTCGCCATGCTTTCCAATATTTTATCGCAGTACGCGTTTCTGAATTGAGTAATGCATACCACTACGCACTATCCCACCAAACTCCCGATTTACCCCATCTCCAGAAAATTTATAACGCAACTAAACAATCCATCAATACGTTATCGCAACATGCGCTCAACAATGACTTAATACCCACCTGGACCCATCTCGAGCATTTGATTGAAATAGCCGCAGAGGAAGATCTGAGTAATATCGAAAAAAATAAAATTGGATGAGGACTATGGGGATTTTTATGAGGCGTTTAGGGTGGCGTATGCGGGGAGGAGATTGTTTAGGACGGGGAAGGGGTTTTGGGGGGTGGTGGCTCAGTCGGTGGATATGCAGATGGGTAAGCAGATGGAGATGGGAAATGAGGTTTGGATTGTGGCCGGGTCGAGGATCCCGATGGTTTTGAGGGGGGTGGAGGGTGCGAAGGAAGGTGCGAAGGGAGGTGGGGATTTGAGAAGACGGTTGGTGGGGGAGGCGTTTGTGTGTGGGGTTATGGATGGGGAGGTTGGGGGTATGGCGAGGGGGCGTTTGGAGAGGGTGTCTTTGGAATGAGGGGGTGTTGGGTGGTTAGTTGTGAGGGCAGGCCTCGGTAGATATTGAATTAGTAGCTATGAGGGATCAGTCTAGCCTTCTAGAATGATCAGCTGATTTATTCTTTTTCTAAATTCCGACGGACAGAGAAGTTGCACTGGGAAGACAAGTCCCAGGAACCTCGATGAATTAGCCAGAGACTTGTATCAAAGCCTCATCAATTAATGTTTATATTCACAGGCACATAGCCCTAAGAAGAGAGACGTTGAGATAAAAACAGCTTTCTATTAGTTTCCTCGCTAAGCCAATCATACGAATAACTTACGAAATCCATTACAAGAAGAGAGAGAACGTAGGCCATGCATTATACTTATTAAGGTAGAGGCAAACTAGCTACCCTAAGCCACGGGAAGACAAATACGCTCCATTAACAAGTAGATATGGACGAAAGATATGGACGAAATGGTTGTATTCAATATTCTTGAAATTATAGGAAACCCACAAGATCTTTGAGCTGGCTTGAAGATGTCCTGACCATAGCTGGATTCAACTAATTAACTGAAGGTAACATACACTTTGATACATAACCCCAGCTTCGCATTCCATTCATCTTTCTCTGTTTTCCTTGCTAAAACCCAATACCGACTCAACTCAACTCCACTAATTCGCGATAGTCAGGATCGTCTGAATTTTGGAAAGTAAGGGGATCATTTTTTTGGAAGCACCATGATCTATCTGCATCGTATTCCCATTCTGAAAATGGGTGCCAATTCTTGAACTCTTGAGATATGGGAAATCTTCTGCGAAAAGGACACTCCCCTCGATGCACAACGAAATCATGTATACGAGTGATCAAACTTGGTCGAGATGGGTCTGGAACAATAGGCGGTGTAACCCAATCCCAAGTCTTGTAGTCTGTTGTCCATGTCTCATTTCCACATGTGGTGAAGTCTCCCTCCAACGAAAGGTTATTGAGATTCATTTCCAGACCGAGAAAAATAATTAGATCTATCCATGCAAATTTTGATCTTTTCTCGCTCTCTGAATCTTCTGATAGATCGTGAATCCCTAGGAATACATCGGAGAAATATGTATATCCGGACAAGTGGAGCCCTCGTAGAGTACTCGAATGTACCCGCAGAAAGTCTTTGAACTCGACAGGCAATGCAACCAAATCGTGGAAATGCACTGCTTGTAGGTGTTTCCAGTGATGATGTTTCATGATCAATCCAAATGTCGAAGGCCTGCCCATACCGTGCCATCCGACATGGCCAAGAAAAGATATGCTTAATTTCTTCAATTTCGGCATACTGTCCCAAACCTGTCGGACAATTTCGAGTGTTGGGTCTTGACTCGCGTCACGCTCTCTGATAATTTTTGCATCGAACTCTTCCACGTTGCGGAACATAGATAGAGGCGTGGTATCCCATTTAATGTACCAAGCTTGAAAGTAAATGGGCAATGAGATTCTCGTGAGGTTTAATGGTAATCTTGATACCATGGTGAGGAGCCCATGCAGATGAATATCGGGCTGTACCATCCCTGGTAGCCCCGCTCTACCGTATAGAATGGATATGAGTTTTCGTTCGCGATACCGGGAGATGTCGACTGGATAGTCTCGACGATAAACATCCCCAATTTGAAGACTAGATAGATTGTGTAAAGATTCAAGCCCGCGTCGCAACCAATTTTTCTCATGGTCACTACCAAGAACCGGATCTTGGCGAGACATGTGGTCGTACATCCTCTCGTATAATTGCTCCAGCATCTGCGTTGAGTAACCTTCGAAATTTGGGTCTGCGAATGATTCGGGAAGCATTTCCAGCCAAACGTTCAATTCCATCAGTAATGCGCTGTAATGTGTATTAGCCTGAATGAACTTCAACATAGTGTATAAGCGAATGTGGAGCCTAGCACCCTTAAGGAGGAAACAGAAATGTGTCTACTCTTACCTCTTGCTTCCTGCGTTTCTTACAAGAGCTCCAGGAACAGGAATTTGAGACGGAAATCTCCTATGATAGAAGACTGATCGAACCAAACCTCGAATATTCTCATCCTTCGAGATAAGTGAGAGCTTAGTAAGACTCATGCCACTAGAACAAATGAACACTGTGTTGAAGAATGTCTTTTTAGCTGCATTGGTGATTCTGCGATCCGCGTATCGAACATTTCGAAGATCTTCTCGATCTAGATTGGAGACTATTTGAACCAATAGCTCTATTGGGAGGTTATCAAAGATATTGCCGGTCATCTGGAAAAATAATAGATAATCGGAGAGTCTATCGACGGTAAATGGTGTGTCCAGAGGAGTCTCTTTCTAAATGAGATGGTGGTTGTAAGGCGATGTGAACACTAGAAAATGAGATGAAGAAAAGTTGTCTTGATAATTAGATGGTTGGACTCATATTATTGACCAAGTTGAATGTGCTGTGTTAGATGTAGGAGGGAGGGAACCAGCTAGGAGAGAGAGGTCCTTATATATTAAAGGGTTGCTGTACGGTAGAGTCGCAATAGTGTATCACATGACTACACACCGTAGGAATATACCAGAAGAACCATAGCAGTATTGAGGATAGAGCACATGGCTTTATATTCACTCAGATTTTTGACTCACTATACTAAGCTAGCGATAGAATATATCATTTAAATAGAAAAGAAGTAACAAGGTAGTACTATATATCGGTTGGAGGAAGTCCTGTCTATAAATCTTAGTAGGTAAAGCAGTTGAGACTTGAAAGGCATTGCTTTCTCATCACAAGATTGGTTGATTGCCTGGCTACCCAGATTGCTTTGGTGACTACATGCGTTTGTGGAACAATCCTGGGAAGCTTGTAAGTTCAGGACGTTCGGCCAATTGCGCATCGATCTTTTTTCGGGCATGCCTCAGCTTGAGTTCGTCATGTTTGCTGAACTTCTTGCCAATGCGAATGTCTTTACAAAGGTCTGCCATTTTCATGACCGCAATCAATCAAGCAACTAAGTTATCTTGTACCCTGTCTTTACATTCACTGGCAATGACAACTCTTATCTAGCGTGATCATGAGATCAGTATAGTCGGTAGTTGATGATAATGATACAAATCTTCGCGGGTAATCACAATTTGGCCTGGGCTGGGTTAGCATTTTCGCGCTATTCATTATATGAATTGAGAAATCGGATCTCTCAAATTTGAAAGATCATATTCCTGATTAGACAGGAATGCCTCAAGAAGTCATGACTCGGTACTATATATCATTCTCTTCTAATATCTGATAGCTAACATTTGACTGTGCCAAGCTTCAGTCCCGCTGTGCTTCCGAACCTACAAATCCAGAATACCCGGAAAAGTGTCCTTGTTCCCGAATTGTTATAGGAATTTCATCAAGTAAGGAGGCGAGAGTCCCTTTCTCTCTTGGCTCCCACCCAAGATGTCTCAATCGATTAGCTTGAATTCTTGAATTTGAACCAACTACCACTGACGAGTCTGGCCCAAAGAGGTCGGTGTACAACTCCCGCGGTATGCTTCTGGGTTCAGGGCTCTCAATTTTGCCTTCCTGATACAATATCTTGCCAATTTCCACAGCGCAATCAGCCCAGGAAAGATCCTTCCCATTGCTACAAAAGAAGTAAGGATTCTGCACGTCCATCTGGTTATTCTGAAGCGAGTGCAGCAACGTCACATATCCCCTTGCCAAATCGCGGACATGTACTTGTGACCACTTGGATAAGCCATTTCCAATGTGTCCAGAGTAGCCATGCTTTATCGCAAATCGAATCAGAGTAGGTAGCTGGATTGATAGTCGCTTTTCGCGGGAGCTAACTCCATAAATAAGAGGAGGTATCATGATAGCCAGCTTTGCTTTTGGCCCGAGACTTCTGCTTGCATTGACGATGGCTAGATCAATCTTACGATGTTGTGCCTCATCAGAAACTGCATCAATCTCTTCTGGTTTATCGTCCTCGAAGATGTTTTGGCTTTCGAAGGACCCCTCGGAATTATCACCAAGCAGGCCCGCTCCACTCGTGTGAATATAAATCGCGGTACTGCCATTTTCCACGCGCCGAGTGATACCTTGGATGACGGCTTCTACTGAGACAAGATCGTCTGCGGTCGCCGTATGAATCACAATGTCGCTCAAGAAAGCCTGTCTGGCGATGATTTCTGAGTCGGCGAGAGATCCTTTCACTGTCTTGACACCAAGTTTTTCAAGCTCCTCTGCAGCCGCTTGTCGACGAACAAGTACCGTAATTTCGTAACTTTCTTGAAGCAAAATATCTAGGACTTCTCCGCCGATAAATCCTGGACCAATGAGGAAGATTTGATTTCCGGGTGACATGGTCATCAGATTATGCGTAGGTGTCAGGTATGGGGTCGTGTTATTTTGAGAAAATCTAAGGGACTTGAAGGTATAACTGATCTATATACATACGTTTATATATATATACTCAGAAACATAGATGATGCTTTGTGATATGATATACTCGAGTACCAAAATTCAAGTAAGATGACAAATGTAAGTTTGTGTCCCACTTTTAACTCTCAAATGATCGCTGTTCCGCGGGTCGGCCCACATCGTATTATCAATCAATCCGCGGAGTACGATGTATTTGTCACTAGATCATACAGAGTTGACCACTGATGATGATATTATGTACCAACCCGGAATTGTCAAAATATTTAAATCTTGCTTGTGCGAGAGGACCTGATCACATTGAAGTAAGTTCGGGTCGGATTTAGCTCGAGTATTTGAGTGTAAATAACCCCCCCCCCCCCCCCCCCCCCCAATATACAAGTATTACGATGTGCACAACTAGTTTTAAAATTCATATCAATATTCATATAAAATAAGAAAAATGTTTTAGGCAATGATTAGCGGTCTCAGTATTCCGAGACGCATCTTGATATTCATTTATCGGCCTACTACTCTAACATTCTTTTGTACCAACATTGGCTGTCGACGTTCAGAACATTGGCATTTAGATATAAGCTTTGGCATCACTCTTGGATGATACATGATCTCTGTCCTGGTGTTCCAGAAACTGAACTGTGTAGCCTCGAAAATCCTAGTAATAATATCAGCAAACTTCAAATGAGTAGATCCTTTGATGACCCGAAAGTTATCCTCGCCAGCTTCAATTTTATCTGCGCTAGTAATACAAAGTTTCTCAGAGCCGTGGGAACTTGGGCAACCCCGTGTACTTTGGCTGTATGAGTAGAGTTACTGCTGGTTGATATCGTATTGGCATGGTCAAGTCACGGCGAGTGATAAACGAATAACAAATATAATCGATGGCAGCAGAGTAGAAAGTAGAGATATGAAAGGACACGATAAGATGTGACAATACTACATCAATTCTCAGACTGCTAAGAACTTCGAGATTCTCTAAATTGTTTGTCCATAGCCTCTTAGCATTGCCATCAACTCCTCATCTACTCAATCTTAGATCCATCCACCTTCAAAATTAATAAGTCAAGTATCATCCGTATCACTATGAACAAGCAAATTATCATTCTCCCAAACAATTCCAACCTCATGCAGTGAATTAACCATCTCCCGAATTTGCAATGGTCACTTCTTCGGAACTCTTTAATCCAGGAGAATGGGGTTGTATTGACAGGGCATACTTTATATTCAAAGAGTACAAACATACCAATAAAAATGATTCGAACAAGGTGTCATACATAGAAGTCACACAGCGCACGTTACGATGGGCTACGAAGTTGACCGAGTCCTGTCGCTTTATTGCTTTTATCGCCTATAGATTATCTAATGCAAAAGCTACATTTTGGCTTTATGCAGTGAGGCACAAAGAAAGATAGGGAGGTTGGCTCCTTCTGCCTAATTACTGCACTTCGTTCCTCTATTTTCAACTATTTCGCTTCTACTGGTTGAAATTTGATTTTGACAGACAAGGTAGAAGAAAGGGAAGAGGTTAGTTTAATTATTTTGGTAACATTATAGGGCTACAGTATATCACTTGAGTGCCCTTATCACCAAAACCTAGGTGGTTACAATATTATCACATTAGAACGAATGAAAGGTCAGAAAGTTCAATTGGTATTTTTCAATATTTTGCGTGCATTGGACAGTAAGTACTCCTTTCTGGTTATAATATCAAGTCCGACTATTCCTCTTCATTTTCTGACCTCATTTTCAACTGTTCCTATCTATTCTGAAGAACTTCGTCTTTTGATTTTTGTTCCTAATAGGAAGCACTAGCGAGCCCCTTTTTAGCGCATGACAGGAAAGATGAGGATGTAATACAGTAATACCCAGAACGGTAAGATGATCAAAATAAATAAGACGGGGGAGATGTTGCTGTTGATCCAAAGTAACTGAATAATGTATATTAGTTTGCTCTTCAGAGGGATTGTTCGTGTTACGGAAATTGGACTTTTTGTTTTTGACTATCAAACAAATTGATTTACCTCATCTATATATCAAAGCAAGCAAACAATGCTAGATCGCGCTTACAATTTGTCTAAAGGACTTCCTAGTCTACAATAACAACATTTCAAAATCCAGGTTTAGCAATACGTTCATGTAATTGCACGATTCTCGGAAAGAAGGAGATAGTCATGTTCTCAAGGGCCGGGCCCGATTGTTCTTTCCAAGTTCGGTGTTGATGGAGTAAATATGAGAGCCTGAGATTGCTCTTTCCCTGATGATAGTCCCGAAATATGCTGGCGAGATTGATCTGATTCCTCTTCTTCTTTACCTGGAACATGTTTTTAATTGTCATCGATTGCTTAGACATTCAATCTCCCCGTGTGCCACCGCTGAGAAACCTCAAGCAATATGAACTTCATAGGCTTTCCACGACGGAGATATGCGAGCGATAAACCATATACCTATACAATCCTTCCATCTCCCACTTCCATCCGACTTCTTGAGATCAAACCAAAACTACTGGGTTGTACCAAGTACTCATTCCATGTCGTGGAACTTAACGAAGCTCCGACTTTTGATGTTGTATCCCATTCGCGGCGAGATCTTGTTCCACGGAACCATATCATACTTTGTGATGGCAAACAATTGAAGGTTTGTGGAGATGCAAAGAACGCGGTCAAGACGGCCCGAAACGTTGGTACAAAAGTGGCTGGAAAACCGAAAATGCGATACATTTGGATCGATTCAATGTGCATCAATCCAGAGGATCCCATGGACCGCACAGCCCAAATCTCAATCATGCCAGATATCCTCAAGAAAGCTCGGAATGTCATCGCCTGGCTAGGAAAGAAGGACGCTTTTACTCTTGATGCATTAGAAGCGCTCAAAGCATTATCTTCGATACCACGTAATGAGTGGTCGAATTTGGGTGATTTGGATTGGGTCGGCCAAGGAGGATATTTCGAGAGGCTTAACATTGTGCCTTTGCAGCTGCGATCATGGTTGAGCCTAATAGCCTTTTTTAATAGACCCTGGTTCTCTGGTATTTGGGCTATACAAGAGGTCACGTTGGGAAATAACATGATTCTTGCTTGCGGCAAGAATGTTATTCCTTGGGTAATGATTTCGAAGACATTATCTTTCTTGACTCACACAGGATGGTATAAAGAGCTACACACCAACCACTTGACCAATTTCCCCGGTGATGGATTGAAGCCTGGCAGACGTCTTAAGAAACACCAGATACTACTGGATTCAGACACTGGCTTTAAGATGGCAGTCATACAGCTTGAATCTACTCGAGCCGGAAGCGAATCTACTCAGCAACTTCCATTATTTCGATACCTTCTTCGCGCGCACCGATACTGCGAAGTCTCTGATAAGCGTGACATGATTTATGGATTGCTGGGGTTATCGAGAAAAGATAGTCTTCCGTTCACAAGATTTCCCAATGCTCTTTCACCCAATTACGAGATTGCCGCCCAAGATTTGTATAGCACTAGTGCTAAAGTGTTGCTCCAATGTGGTGGTCTTGGAGTACTATCCGATGTTCAGGATTCAGTAGCGTCTATACCCAACCTGCCAACATGGGTTCCGGATTATAGCGTTCCAAGAAGACCTCTACCTTTATCAATGCGTGGCGACTGTACCTGGAATGCATGCGGTGATTTGCGATGGCGACAGGATTTCTCAGAGACGGAGACCATGATTTTGAAGGTGCAGGGTATATTACTCGATACGGTCTGCGAGAAAGTGAAACAGCAGAATAAGTCGTTACATCCGATGGAGTTCTTGGATGGAGTATATGAGGTTGCAACCCATCTCGATCCTATTTATCCTCTATCGATAGGTGGCAAGTAAGCTTTTCGAACGTCTCAAAGTTCTAGATGAATCCCCTAATTTTTTGGATCGATAGGTTTCAATCTTCACGCGAAGTAGTCTGGCGCACCGTCCTCGCTGATACATATTCAAAGGAACATCCAGCTCCACAACGATGTGAGGAGCTCATGGCACAATATCAAGAATGGGTGCGCAATGGAGCTCAAGCAGCGTATTCTATGCAGCGACTCAGTATCACGGAAAAGCAACATCGCAAGTACAGTAAGGAGGATTTCTCTCGCCTTGAGAAAGAAATCGAAGCTGCGAACGACGCACGAAGTTTGTTCCGAACTCATAAAGGATATCTCGGTATCGGAGCACAATCACTATGTCCGTCTGATGAAGTTTGGCTCTTGGCAGGTGCTTCGGTTCCTTTCATTCTTCGACCTTGTCAAGATAAATATTATGAATTGGTTGGGGAAGCATATTTGCATGGAGTCATGCATGGAGAAGCTCTAGAATGGAGGTGTGAGGTGAAAGATATAGTGTTAAAGTAACAGTTGAGAACGCTTAAAGTTGTTAGAGGGATCTGCGATGAGGAGATGTTATTTCGTCGGACATAGCTTAGTAATTCAACGGGGTTTTATTGTTCTAGTGAAAGGCACTAGCAAATTGGAGGTTCATCGATCTTATCGGCTTATCTTAGCGCATAATTGCGAAATGGACATTGATCGCGTCAAACGCGTCGAATTTTAAATTGGTTTTCGTCCCAAGTTACTTCCACCAAAAGACTGTGAATGTGAATGTGAACTGCGAATACGTATACGAACCTCAACAATACGAACCTCGATATGCCACACTCTATTTTTTCTCCCGAAGAACCTGCGATACAATCACAAGAGAACATGGCTAATACCGAAGAGAATGGCAACGATGCCCAAATAAATCAAGAAGTAGATGATACTTCTGCGAACACGCAGGCTGCCGAGTTGAACGATGATGAGGATATAACCATGGCAGATGCTGGAGTACAAGGCGAGGTAATACCTAAACCGGCTACGAAACCCGAGGTCAAATTGGAGGATTTGTTCGCAGATTTCGAATCCGACGATGAGTTTCCAAGTACAAATGCGAAAGAAGAAAAATTGTCGAGCTCACCTGAAGCTCCAGCATCCCCAGTGTAAGTATTGGAAGTCTTGTTTCAACTCATAAGCTAAGTAAACATCAAGACACATCGGGCCAACATCGCGAGCATCAGATCCCGAAGTTATGCGATCCTTTTACCAGAGACTTTTCCCGTGGCGTCATTTATTCCAATGGCTTAATCATTCTCCAACTCCCTCGACTGACTTTGGACATCGTGAATTTGCTTTCACTCTCCAAAATGATGCCTACTTACGATACCAAGCATTCTCAACCTCTGATCTGTAAGCCAAGGGACAATCATCCTAGTTCACTTCAACTAATAAATCCTAGTCTACGTAAGGATGTTCTTCGTCTTATGCCATCTAGATTTGAAATCGGCCCAGTATATAGTACAAATCCCCGTGATCGGAAAACACTACGGAAATCCTCCGCATTTCGACCAATAGCCAAAGAATTATGTTTTGATATCGATTTGACGGATTATGATGAGATTAGAACGTGCTGTGACAAAGCGAATATCTGCAACAAGTGCTGGCAGTTCATCACAATGGCTATAAAAGTAGTCGATGTTGCGCTGCGAGATGATTTTGGCTTCAAGCATATCATGTGGGTATACTCTGGAAGAAGAGGAGCTCACGCTTGGGTATGCGACAAAAAAGCCAGACAAATGGACGACCAAAAGAGAAGAGCGATTGCAGGATATCTGGAGCTCATTCGAGGTGGAGCGCAAACTGCGAAAAAGGTTAATGTTAAGAGACCTTTGCATCCACATGTATTGTATGTATATCTACACCACAATCATTCAGTTTACTAACATCCAATAGACGAAGTCTTGACATACTCAAAGGCCACTTTCAAAACGATCTACTTCATGATCAAGATCCGTGGGAGGCAGATGATAAGATGGACAAATTATTACAGCTTCTTCCCGATAAAACTTTAAATGAAAGTCTGCGGAAAAAGTGGAGCTCTTCTCCCGGACGGTCATCGACATCGAAATGGGCTGATATTGATGCATTGGCAAAAACCACCAAGGGATTGGATCCAAGAGCCTTACTGGAGGCAAAACAAGATATTGTTCTCGAATACACATACCCTCGGCTGGATATCGAAGTTAGCAAACATCTTAATCATCTACTGAAGAGTCCATTTGTCGTACATCCGGGGACAGGAAGAGTGTGCGTTCCTATAGATACCAGACATGTGGGGGATTTTGATCCCCTGGCTGTACCAACTGTCACCGAACTTCTAGGCGAAATTGATCAGTGGATCCCATCAGAAGATAGGGAGATGGAGGGGAAAAGCATACAAGATTGGGAGAAAACAAGTCTGAAGCCCTTCGTGGATTACTTTAGATCATTTGTCGCTGCTCTGATAAAGGATGAAAGTGAAGTCAAAGTCAAACGAGAACGAGAAAAAGACGCAGATGCGATGGCATTCTAGACATTTTATCTTGAACTTTGGCGTCATGGGACGGGTCATGGGTTGGAAAGGGATAAATGTACATGGGTACTGAACGAGATATGAATTTTAATGCCAATGAAGTGGGTGCCGAAATAACGGATCTTGTTGTATTGTGCTTCTCCCACTACAAAAGATACCCAACTTGAAAGCTATGAGGATAGACCGATATTGGCTTGAGTATAAAATGTCTACAGGAACTGCTTTGAGCCTTTCAGCTGAGCCTTCACCTCAGATAAGGTATTTCCTTATTAATAAGGAATTGCTATACTAAATCCGAGTCATATTGAAATATAATAAGATATATTAAGATTAGAATTGTGATTTTTAGAATTACTTCAAGTTAAAGTATAATAATCTAGTATCTCTTTATTATTTATAGGTTTTTTAATAAATTTTTGAAAAAAAATGAATAAATTATTATCACGGGGCTGGTATAGGTGCTAATAGGGACTAGATAAGATATATAATATTCGATAAGAAAAGAAGAAGATGTATAGAACAATACTGATTATATAGTGAATATATATCTAAGATATTTATTCGAGTTAATTAGGAATAAATAATGAAT
>KI628631.1:29877-128531 GCA_000503235.1 Sclerotinia borealis F-4128 | reverse complement strand
GTAGACTCCAACGACCTCCTCTCTCTCTCTCTCTCTCTCTCTCTTCGAGTTTTTTCAAGTTCTCTACTTGTAGAAAAGGAAAAAAAAAGAAAACCAAAAAAATTACTTCTCTAAAAACAAAGAAAAAAACCCTCGTTTATATGCTCTTGTATACATAAATACGTGCACATGCACATGTACTCGAGTAATCTACTCGTATAAAACACATAGGACCTTATCGTATAAATATAAAATAACAATCAACAATCAATAAAAGATCTCAACCCATATATCCCATTCATCCATCTCCCATTTATATGGGATCCCATATTCCATATCGCTCCCTTCTTCACCGCCCCCCACAAAGAAAATGTTCGAGAACCCCCAACCCCAACCCCAAGCTTACATCTAGACTCCCGATTTGTTGTGTTGACAATCTACCTATGTTATGTTATACAATATTCCATCCCGAATCCAAATCCGAATTCGAATCCGAAGCACGCCATCCATCCATCGATTTATTATCCATACCCAATCCTGATATAATTTCTTCATCTTCATTCAAATCCTTGTTATTATAAATCGCCAAATTCCAAGCCCCTGGGATATGAATGCATTCGACTCATGAAGACTTTTGTTTCTTAACCGGTCTCTCGACTTCAGTCAATTCATCATCATCTTCTTCATCATCCGACTCGAAATCCGCATCTGATAATGCATCTTGTTCTTGTGCTGCAGCTGTTATTCATATATTAGTAGTTGTCTCATCTCATACCTCAATGTCAAACAAGCAAGTAGGTGGAATGACATTGCGAGCCGGGGAATTAAGGGGTAGACCAACTGAAATATTTGATAGCGCCAGGCCATAAATCCTCCGTGATAGCTATAGCAAGATCATCTCCATCAGGAAATATTTCCAAACTCATTCCTAAATCTTCTTCGTCGTCTTTCTCATCGTCTTCATCTTCTGATTCTGCGACTTTCTCTCCATTTTTCCTGGCTTTTCTCTTGGCCAAATCTTTAGCATTAGTTTCTTTGCTTTCCTCCTCACTAACCCTTCGACCGATGAATCCGAACCATGCGAAGAAACTTAAGCCTCCCATACTAGTATTGGCCATCTTTTTCTCGAGAGCTTTTTGTTGTGGTGACATATCCTTGCTCTTCCCATCCTTCTCTCTATTTTTTTTACCCCTCTGTTCTGCATCCCAAGCATCAGACACCATACCCAATAAACCCCCGGTCAAATCCTTTCCCTTCTTCCAATTGATCCTCACTGGTTCACTGACCAATCCGCACCAACCCCCAACACTCTTCCTATACCAAAACTTCTTGACCAATTTCTCATCTTCGAAATACTCATTCGAGGAAAATGTCCATGTAATGGATACAGATCTTGGATCTCCACCGATGGCAGTTTTGGGATTTTCGAGTTCGAAATGCGAAACGTGAAGGGATGTGAGCGAGGAGAGGAGAAGTGCGGAATCGGAGGGTTGAATGTATTGATCTATATCAGGAGGTGCTTGTTCGAGTACGAGGGCCCAGAAATTGGGAATTTGAGCGACCGTATTATTGCGACGGGTGTAAAGAGGTCGAGTGAGAGATACTTGTAGACGAACTGGTAGAGATTTAGTTAATTGATGTATTTATGCCAATTAAACCATAAATAGAATCTTCGCAGATCCCAATGTATACATGTACTTCAATGACTGTCGCACAAAAAGATCGATCTGATCTGATATGATTACAGAAACTCGTGGCGCATTCGGACCCCTCCAACCACAAAAAACACCTCTGCCTCAACGTCATAAAAGAAAAAGAAAATATAAACATACTAATTTCCGTTTCCGCATCATCGAAATCTCTCTCGATTTCGGCCAAATCTTCGTAGCAAACAGGAGTATCTTCTAAAGCTGCTGCCATAGCTGTGGTTGTGAATGCGAACGTCTGGCGCATAGCCAAGCTATATTTATATGAGTGAGAAATCGAGTTGAGGGAGGGCGCGGGTGTGGGGTTATCGGGGATTGGGAAGTAAGGGATGTGGTGATCACTCTTTTGAATGAAATTCTCGAGAGAATAAGGACGAAAAGAATGTATGTCACTGATGTGCTTATAGAGAAGGATGAATGCTTGGCAAGTGTAAAAGTGTATGTCACTGGGATTCGTGGAGTGGTTGCGATGGTTTTCGGGACCGAGGAGATTGTTGTGGAGTTTTGAAGTTTTGAGTTTTGGAGTTTGAAGCTTTTAAATGGTTTGATTGATGGATGGCAATTAGAAACGTAAGATAGATTGAAAGTAATTATTGGGAAGAAGTGAAGTAAGAAAAGTAAGAGAAGTAACTCGAGTAAGTAGGTAAGTCTAATATAATGAGATGAGAGGAGTGAAATTGAATAAAGTGAGATGATAGCAGACTGAATGTACAGACTGTGAATTCCTAATAACATTGTCGACGATGAGAGAAGAAAGGTAGGTATATTTATGAAGATGTATGAATTTTGATATTGTTGTTACTGTCATTGTGATTGTCGTTATCACTATCACTGTCTCCGTTCTCCGAAAGTTTGGTTAAGTGGGTTGGTTTGTGGCTCCAAAACGCCTCAATATAACAAGTCCTGGTACGGATTGATACAAGCCCGTTCAATTCAAACTATCAATATCATCCCATCCCATCTCATCTTCTTGGAATACCTTCAAATCATCTCACTTACTAGGTACCGGTAGTGTTAGTCAGAATGGATATTTTTACATCCGTGAACCACGTTGAACAGTTACTGTTGTATACATACTTACCACTCGAGTATAAAGTTTGAATACAGAATTCATAAATTACTTAATTTTGATTGGTCAATTACAGTAAATGGTAGTGAATTATGGATATGGATGTGGATATGGATGTGGATGTTTCCGAAGACAATACACAATCCCCATAATCCCACTTCCATCCCACCCATGTGATGAGCACAATCAATTTTTTCAATATCTGAATTATCGAATCTAGACCACAACAACCCACAACCCACCACTACCACTACTTACCAGTACCACAACACAACAACAACAACGACAACAATATTGTGTGAATATCTCCTCTTCATTTCATCTCATCTATTACTTTAGACAATAACTCAATTTTCACTTAATTTTTAAGATTCAAAAATAAGTGAATTACGTCAGATTAATCAAGCTAACAAATAAGTCCATGATAGTATTTTAAGAACTTTCTACTTTTCTCCCACAACAACATTTCATTATAAACAAAGAAAATAGTATCATACAAACAAACATTCACTCCTCGGGTCATTCATAGTTTCGAGGCTCTTCTTCTCAAGAGTACTACTATCAACCTAAAAGGAGATTTATTTTAAAATCTCCTAGCGATCCATCCATCCATCTTCTCCTAAATCACTACAGAGAATTCTTCCTTCACCATGGTGACACAATCATATCCAGAAGGCCGAGTCCTTATCATTATGACAGGAGGTACCATCTGTATGAAATCATCTCCGGAAGGCTTAGTTCCAGCAAGAGGGTTCCTCAAGGAAGGTATGGCTACTAGACCATCATTCAACGACGGCTCAAATCCAGGTAAGAAAATGCTTTTATTTGTTTGAACTTATCGTGATACAACTTTAAATATAGTTTCAGACTCTTCTGCTTTTTACATTATCGAAATGATGAAAAGTTCAGATTGTGGAGAGCTGGAAATCTGGAAATCCTGCAATGACGTCCGCTGTTTTGAACACCAAAAAGTTATATACGCCGATATGACGAAGGTCGTGTAAGGGTAAGGTAAGGTCGCTAAGGAGGTCTTCGCTGAGTGTGACAATGTTTGGAGATCTCAAGGGACTTTTCGTGTACGCAAAACGCGTCTTCAAGTTACACTGAATGGCCTTAGTGGGCACCTTTGAAGCCAATTCATTCCGGAATTTCTAAGTTGGGATTCTTCGGTGACATATTCATCAACTCCCATTGATGGAGTTATATTGAAGATATGTCACATGCAATCAATCGTTGTTCGTTACATTGCATTGCATTATCTCCGCTGTCGATATGCCTTACTTTTATCCCAGGGACGATAATCCACCGCATACGCAATATGTTTTTCGGAGAATTGATCAATGACTGACTTGGTGTTCAGATCCTATGCCAGTGATGACCACAAACACCACAGAAGAATATTTACCCAGTTTACGTACTCCCCCAAGCACGTATTCTCGACATGTTCGTTATACCTTATATGAATTTCCCGTCTTACTAGATTCATCTTCAATATCTTCCAATGGTTGGACACAAATAGCTACCACGATTGAGAGAAATTATCATTTATTCGATGGCTTCGTTGTTCTCCATGGTACAGATAGTCTGGCATACACAAGTTCAGCTTTATCTTTCATGCTGTCCCATCTGGGAAAACCGGTTATTCTCACTGGATCTCAAGCATCGATCTTTGCTCTTCAATCTGATGCCGTAGATAATCTTCTCGGATCATTAATCATCGCCGGAACCTTCATGATCCCGGAAGTATGTCTTTTCTTCCATCACAATTTATTCCGCGGAAATCGCACAACGAAAGTTTCGGCCACTTCCTTTGATGCCTTTGCTTCACCAAATTGTGAAGCTTTGGCCAAAGTGACCGCTTTAGGAGCAACGGTCAATTGGAATCTGGTTCGTCGACCACGATCGATCGCAAAATTCGGGGTACAATTAGACCTCGATACTTCTCACGTCGCATGTCTTCGCATCTTCCCTGGTATCAAACCCGAAATGATCGATGCCGTCCTCCGAATTCCGAACCTCCGAGGTCTCATCCTCGAAACCTTTGGAGCCGGCAATGCACCAAGTGGAGATGATGGAAGTATGATCAAGATTATGAAAGAGGCTTGCGAGAGAGGTGTCATCATCGTCAACGTATCACAATGTCATTCTGGATCCGTATCCCCTCTCTACGCACCAGCTACCATTCTCGGTCGAGCAGGAGTAGTCTTCGGACACGATCTCACAACCGAAGCCGCCCTCACGAAACTCTCCTTCCTGCTCGCTCTCCCCGATCTTTCATATGAAGATATTACCATGCAAATGCAATGTTCCATCCGAGGAGAAATGACTGAGGAGGCCGGCACGGCCTTTTCACATCCGGTAAATGATCAAGTATCAATCACAGCCCAACAACATGCCTTCACAGGTCTCGGCTACGCCGTCGAAAAAGGTGACGCAAATGCCATCATCAACATCCTCGACCATGACCGAGCCGGCCTTCTCCAATCCACCGATTACGTCGGCAATACCGCGCTACATCTCGGGGCTGTAGGACCTTCAGTAGATGTTTTAAGAGAAGTAGGTGGTATCTTTGCTTGAACTCTTCTCTTCCTCTTGAGATTATCTCCTCTTAAACTCTTCTCTTCCTCTATGAGTTTCTCTCCCGAGTGTTTGTTTCCAAGACTTTCAACATTATTCATATCTCTCTCTCTCAATCTCAATATCAAATGAGTTTCTGAGTGTCTGAATCTTACAATACCTACCTACACATACATACTCATACTCATACATGACTATATAACTAACAAAAATTCACAAAAATCAATAGTTGCTAAAGAGAGGTGCAAGTGTACATGCACGTAATAGAGCAGGTAACACACCGTTGTTTTTGGCAAGGAAGGCGAGGGCAATTGATCATGTGAAGATTTTGGAGGAGGCGGGTGGGCGTTTGTGGGTGGAGGAGGAGAGGATTTAGATGGGGCGGGTGGAGGCGTTGGGTTGGGTGGGTTGGGTTGAAAAATTGATGGATGGATGAATAGGATTGGGGTTGGCGTTGGGGTTTATATAGATAGATTATATATAGACTAGAGAGCATTGGAAATGGGAAAATGCATGCATGGCTTTACGATACTTATACTCGAGTACTCGTAGAAGAAGATTGAAATACTACCTATATAAGGTAGAAAATTGATGGAAAACTTATTAGTGAATATACTTTAAGATCTAGACTAGTATTTACTACTCGAGTAGTAGAGTTAGTAGAATAGTAGAATAGTAGAATAGATATCGAGTTGAAATGTTTCTCTCCTATTCCAATCTCATATTTAATCTCTAAAACCGGCCGGTATACAGCAACAGAGACAGTAAGTATACGGCCTATCATCCACACTCTATCTCCATATACTCATACGTATGCCTCCTTTTGAAAAAAAAAAATGTTTTCAGAGATAAGGTGAGTTGGGATGAGATGAGATGAGATGCGATCCGGCTCGTACGAGGTTGTCAAATCGATGTTTTGATGTTTCGATGCTTCGATTCATATGTCAGCCGATTGGAATGGGGGAGGTTCGGGAAATGTTTGGAGAGAATTTTTTTTTTACGAGATCGAGGGAGGTTAGTAAGAGTGAGTTATGATGGAAATTTTCATTTTTAATGGTGGCATTCTATTCTATAAGCGGATATGTGATTGATATGTATCATCAAGACAGAAAGCTCTAAAAGCCAAGCGGTAGTCCAACCGATGAAACATGCAACGATATAGCTGAGATCCTTGCGCGCATATCACTTTTGCCGTTGTTCATATCTTTCCAAAAGCGCCACATTCCAATCCTGCAACTTTCTCGCACTTGGCGGTAAAAATCTTTTGGCAACTTCCTCTAAATAATGCTGAAATTCATGCAACACGGCTCCTGGAAACTCTAGCTCCTCCACGGACTCATTGTCATTGTCCGCTGATGGATCCCTGATATGAGCACATGGTTTCCAGAGGATTTTCATAGCTAGGATTCCGGGTTTGCCGGATGTAGAGACGTGCGTTTTTCTGCATCGGTAGAAATATGCTGAGGTATATCGTATTGATGGGTTGAATATCCATATGCTGAGGCCTGGGTATATCGGATCGAATTTTCCAGTCACGGGTGTGGGTAGTAAAACTAAACGGGAGACACAAGATGCGTTCATGATTGCCAAGAATTGCGCCGAAATAATCGATGCCATCGATGGCTCAAGAACCGCACCTGAAAGGTTGGTTGGTGCAGGGTTCTCGAAAGTTCTCATGCGTAAACACCACTTGAATAGTCTGATGCCTTCGTTATGAGGATCACTGAAACCTATCGTAGTGAGACACCAGCCATTTTCACAATGAATAGTCCTTTTCACCTGTGAGCGAAAAAATCGTTAGAGCAAGGTAAACTACGTGCCTTGATCCAAAAACTGTCTGATGATTACTGATAAATGTCTCTTGTTGTAATCCCGTGACTTCCAAGATCTTGAAGAAGATACGGCGAACTGATATGCCAAGGTTTGAAATCCTCCAATCGAGATAGAAACCCATAATCCGAAGAAGAGGGTAAATGAAATCGATTGCTGCCGGAGCAGAGCAGCAACAAGTGGTTGATTTTGGGTATTTGTATCGGCGACCAGCCTATAGAGAAGATCCTGGTCTCCTTCTTGGTACCCGTAGAAACTCGAGGAGCAAATGAAGAAAAAGGGAGAAATAGTAATTTACCTCGTTACCTCCGGCAGGAAGATTACAATCGTCTTCTGCCAGAAGAAAGCTTGAATGATCCACGAATCCAATTCCAGCCTGTGCAGTGAATTTTGTATTCGCTCCATAACCTTTGGAAGAAGCCAGATCGGTCTGTTTCTCCTCTCCGTGACTAAGGTTTTCATGGTCAGATGGCTTGTGGCAATGCCAGAAATCCATCATTTCTGCCCAACCCTCACTTGGAAGATCTTTCCATTCTTTGATCTGATCTGCTTCCACAATAGTCGCAGAGCACCTACGGCACTCAAGAACTTGTTCACCAATAACCATATCTTTTGCTGACCATGGTGCTTCAATAGTTTGGGCGATATCTACATCAGCTCGTTGAAAGTCTCCTGCCAAAGGAAGACGCCATGATAACTCAAGACTACCGACAGGGAATCCCCGTAGCTGTGAGTTTGCTACAACTTGGCCTGGAAGCTCAAGTTTAATATTTTGTTCGGCATGATGCAATGTCAATCGAGTCCCATCGGCCGATAATTCAGCTTTTGTGGCAGGATCAGATGGTGTATCTAAAAATGCGAGGATAGATATCTGACGAATATTCGACAGGAGTTCTGCATATATCAAAGGCTTAATTGGTGGCATTGTTTGATGGAAACTGATAACTTTGTGAAAAGAACTTTCATAGTTGACCTGTGTTGTATCGTCGCGACGCGTTCTTCAAAATATCAAGTTTGTATGGATCGGTGCTGGAGATCTTCCGATACCGTGATCTAGCTCCGCTTTATAAGCCATACACGCCACACACGCCATGCTCAACAAGCTTATCTCACCGCTCTTATCTTATCACCAACCAAATCATTCTACCCATATAATAGCTCAAGGTTTCCCACAACTTTGTTCTGAATCTCAATTGATGGACTTACAACACCATAGCAATCATGTCGGCACCTATGATTAATTGGGTTCCTATTGTGAACAGAATTTATAAATATGTCGTCAATACTACTATCGGCTCCCCAGCTCAATCGATAACTCTTCCACCGGTTGAGATTCATGATATTGAAACAGCTCCGGAGAAAAGACCAAGAACTTTGAAGCATCTATTGAAATCGAACCATATTAACCACTCAATCCTATACAATCACAATCGATTTCACAACCATTTACCACATCATTTAGGCTCCGCATATCTTCTAGGAGCGGACTACGATCAGCTACAAAAAGTCTATGCCGAAGAATCAAAACATCTTGAGGAATGGCAGGACTCTCCTGGAGAAATTACAGAAGCAGATTGGAGAGATTTCTTAGGAGAGAAGGTATACCAGAGGGCATACGTTGACTTCTTTGAAGATGAATTGGCCTTAAAATACAGCTACAATTGGAAGGTTTTGATAGAGGAGTATCTCTATAGTGGCAAAGCTCCTCTTGTCAATGCTTTGACCTCAGGACGTACGTATACCATTTATTCTGCCACATTCATACTAACAAACATTTTAGTCGGTCACCCCCTTATCCATCTCGGTTACGCAGTCGAACTAAATAGTCGCGAACTAGCCATCGAGGCCCTCTCTCTCACATCTACATGCTACAACTTTATGCATAGATACCTCGATGACCCAGCCTATACGAAAGCCTCCACCTATAGCACGACCTCGCCCCTGGAAATCCTCCAAAAAATACATGCCGATTCTCGGTTAGATGGAGCTTTTGACGAACCATCACCATCTAACATAACCAAACTATTCGAGAAGCATGAGGACTTTATTCTTGAACATTGGAACGCATGGAGCATTACCGACCCTGAAAAGCAATTCCAAGATTCCCAAGAAGCAGCTGTACACTTACTTGTGCAGACAGTCAAGCCTGGAACTCACGCATACGACTTTTTCGTGGTACATATACTAACCACTAGCCATGCCGTTCGAATCTTACTTCCTTTCGTCCCTGCGAAGTTTCAAATAAGTTTGATAAGACAATGGTGGTTATTAACGATCGCCGTGTACTGCGCGCAAATGAGACCGAAAATAAGCGAAGACATTGAGCAGAAACCTGATAGGGGATGGAAATATGTGGAAGATAAAGCTATCAATGGTGTGTGGTCGACTGATCCACATTATGTGAAAGCAATACGAGCTATCAAGGAAGCAGCTTTCACTTGGGGAGATGTACATGAGAGATATCTATCTATGGCAGTTACGTTTGCCGATGACTTCAAGGGGTGGACCGGATTTGGAAGTAGTGAGTCTGATCATGTTGGTGGGCATCTTTAAGTTCGAGTCGTGGCGTCTGTGTTTGTATTAGTATACTTACGATTTATTGAATGTTACGAAATTATTTTGGATTATTAAAGATAAATTATTAGTATTCTCCCCCCAAAGTTGGTGTTTAATATTCAATTATGTTTGAATATCCAAAAGTCGCGTTTTTGCTTCGGGGGTTTAAAGGTCATCAACATGGTATTGAACATGTATTTGCATGTTCAAGAATATGACCTATAGAAAGCTTTAAAGTCTCAAATCCAAAGTCCAATCTAAATCTGAATAGATGTCATATTTCAAACAGAAGACTTGGGCCAGTCCAGACGTCTTGCCACTTGCGTTGGATTTTTTTGAAAACGCGGGAATGATAATTTCAATTTTTAATTTGGACTTGTGTATGAAGATGCCATGTTTTATGAGGAAAGATGAAGAAGAAAGGGGGGTTAACGATGAATAGATTGGTCAAATCTGCTGGCACATTTATTGTTATCTGTAGGAAAGTTATGGGGGATAACTTGAGCGAATGATGGGAAATTGTATTGTATTTCATTGGGGGTTTTATATCTGGTGTATACTCGAGTAGATGATCCTTTTCTTCTCAAAGACGTCGGTACAATACCCAAGCTGAACAGCATTGTAAAGGTAGCTGCTTTTTTGCGGGCTTAATTCTGCAAAGTCGATACATCAAGCCACCAATGACTTAGATTCTTCGCCGTCTCACTACCAACGTCCTCATGTTCAAGAGAGTATGTGTTTCCGTAATCCACTCTCCGTCCTCAATCTCACCTGTGCTTTCAGAATTGTCGAGATGAGAGTTATTAGCGGAATCTTCGGCAGAATCTTTTACAGATTGCTGTCGAAGATGCGAACTTGTATTTGTTTCTCGGTCAATGAGTGGCGGAGACAGAGATGACCTAATTTCTGGGGTTTCTCTATCCGAGTTTTGGATATTGGTCTTGATCTTGGCTCGGGATAGTAGAAGATTGATGAGCGGATGATTAAGATGTGGATCATCATCTTCGTCCAGGTCGTTGATATTGCCGGCTTCAGGCAGATAGTGAACCATTTCTGCTTGTCTTAGAGCGGTTCCCCCACGGCAATCTTCAGCATCAATTGGCACACCTTTATCAAGTAAAAAAGTCACGGCCGATAAAAATGCGGGTGAAACGGCAGTATGACATGTGACCGGCGTAACGTACTCTTTTGAGTGTACGGCGATATGCAAGGCCGTCCTCTGCTGTCGATCTACTGCCCCGATATCAATGCCGGCGTCGAGGAGAAATTGAATGACATCCCGACTGGGGCGAATAACTTTGAGAGCCGCGCGTAACAAGGTCGAGCCATCCGAATCCCTTTGAGCAAAATTTACTCTTAATTTTGTGCGGAGCGCTTGTAGTAAAGCGACGTCCCCGCTCTTAATAGCAGCGCGTAAGACGCTGTCTATTCTCGCTGGTAGCTTCGCATCTCGCTCAATCAAGGCTTTGGCAATATTGGTTGCTTCGTGCTCGATTGAAATTTCCAATGGCGTTCTGCTATCTTGATTGGGTAGATTGACATCGGCATGGTGTTCCAACAAAAGCATAGCCATAGCATCTTTTGCCTCCTGACCGAACAGTCTCGCATCAGCATAGTGCTTTGATAATGAACCAGACTTTCCCTCCTTAACTGCGCGGCAACAGAAATTAAGGCACGTGTCTCCTCTAATGTGACCGTTCGTATCTACACCATACTCGAGGAGCATTTTTGTAAGTTCTTGGTGTGAACCACGAATAGCAGCGTAGAGACTTCGTGTCCCAATAGTTTGTCCGGTGTTGCATCTAGCATAGTATGGTTCTGCAAGGAATTGCCTCACAATCTCCATGTAACCTCTACTCGCAGCAATCTCGAGAGGGTAATATTGGTATGCGGCTTCACTCTCACTCCATACATGGACATCCTCAGTCACTTCGAGCTCCGAAAGTTCGTTCCAGTCGGTACTCTTGTGTGACAACAGAGCCTTAACTACCCCCGTCAATCCGTGCAGACAAGCCACAAACAACGGTGACGATGACTTCCTAATTGAAAGCATCCATTCTAAAGGGGGGTTTCCGCGAGGTTTAAGCAGTGAGAGCGACTGCTTCCATTCCATAAACCCGTTGCTATAGGTATCATGAATGCCGATGAAGACCTTCAACATCTCACTCGTCAGCTTTGTAGACTGAGCTAGCCTGCAATGAGTAATCCAAAACTCGGTTGCATAGTTGATAAAACTTTCATTGAGTTCCAGAATACTCTGGATTCTCTCCGTAAGCATGGGTTTTGGAGCAAGTGTAATTTGTGATTTCAACAAGAAAACACAAAGACATCGTTCCATGAGGAAAATCTCGGTATGTAGAGTCGTGAACTCGGTTCCAGTCCTTTTCACCAAGTACTCTCGCACAGATTGGTGTGCAAATCGATACGAACCGCCAGAACTAATATCGTTATCAAATACAACGAGATTGCGACAGACACTGAGTATCTCAAAATCATTGCTGGCGAGTATATCCATCTTCTCCAGATCCAGATCCAGATCCAGATCAATGGAGACTGCAGCGAGCATTTCATCGCTGGTAAGGATTCTTTGCGCATTTAGTAATACCTGGAATGTCATAGTGGCGACCTTTTGGCTCGCAAGACCCGATCTCATAATCTTGTTATAGACCAGATCGTAGGATTCTTCAAGAGACTTTGGGAGATTCCCCAGAAAGTCGTCGATATCTTTCTCGACGTTCACCGCGTCGCTGCATAGTTGATCAAGCTGTAAATCTGCCCAACGAAACCTAGGTTCTGTATCAGAGGCATTAAGTTGTGGGCAGTGCACTTATATTCCGTTGGCGTCTCGGATAAGAGCCTCCGTGATATGGTTTTGTATACGTTCTTTCCTGCCATTGGCTCCTGATAGCTGTGGGTTTCGCTGAAGATCGTCAATTACCGAAGATCTGAATACACGTATCAGTGGCATATGCATACTACAGCGACTCTCTCACCTACACTAAGAAACTTTTACCAGAACCAGCTGGAATTATCAAGGTCAGCCTCAGAGGGTATTACATGTAAACGCTGGACTGACCTATTCCGCTAAGCCAAAAAATCGATGATAGACTTGACCATCTCCACTCTGTATATTCTTTAGAGTTGAGAAGCCATTGGCACGAGCCTTTGAGGCGGTTGTTTTGTTTTCGTAAATGATGGGTTACTTGCACTTCCTTGGAAAGCCAATTTAAAATGGTTTCTCGTTGTTCGGCTGTAGAATCCATTTAGCTTTCTTGCAAGGACACAGGGCATTATAAATATATAAATTCCATAGCAGTGTAACTATCTTGCAGAAGCTTGGTGTTCTCTGTCTGTTGGATAGCGATATCGTCTACCTTGTAGTGCAAGCCTATACCATTAGTAGATATTACTATCTCTTGAGGAGACTAACCTTTAACAGAATTTATAAACTTGTCGACTTCTTCGACTATCGTAAGACCATCTTGTATATTCACTCATAAGTTCCCTCGTACTGTGGGTAGTAACGGACTTTGACAATTAATCAGCTGGGCACAAGAGTCAACTTTACTGCGCGCAACAAATATGTTGTCGAGATAGTCTCGGAAACGCTTCGCTGGTAAGACAAGTGGTGCCAACAGCTTACACCCTAATTCAATCAATCCTAAGTTGTACCAAAGACATTCGGGCATTACTCACGGCCTCTTAATTTTAAGTAGTAACGAATGGTGTATGACTCGAACTTTAAGATAGCCACATACAGATCTAGCAAAGCATCTTCAAAGCCGCTCTCGTCTCCACTCACTCGCTGCAAAAAGAGTTGTTCCATATAGCTGCATTGACTGATCATCTTGGAGATTGTTTCGACACCTTCTGCTGTAATCTCATATACTAGACTTCCTTGTATGGCGACCTCGAGCAAGAATTGCACTGCTGCCCAAGGTAGTGCAACATGTCCAGGATCGTAGCTGGCAATCACGCTCCCTACTTCTCGAAACTTTTGCACCCACTGCAATACTCCTCCAAACAAATCCCTTGTGAAAACGGATGTTCCGTCGCGTCTGGTATAGTTCATAGCTTTCTTGTCGGCTTCAGATTTCTTATTCGTAGCAGAAGCTTCCACTTGCTTCAAAATTGTCAAGCAATCAGACTGATCAAGCCTTTTAAATTCTCGAGCATCTTTATGCTTAAGCTTATTAAAAGCTTTGTTCCATCTGTCCTCGCTCGATATGTTCGGAGCACTTGTGTAAGAGCGCAAATGTTTTTCCGCCATCACTAATGGTATAACGCAGTATTGGAAAAAGAAGTTGTGAAATTCCTGATTAGACAGAGTGAGCTATTTACTAACCGTTGTATCAATACTTGTTACACAACTGATCGTACTCCAAGAATTTGGACCACAGCCTCGAAAATCTGCAGGCAGCTTTGCCAAGTTTGGAGATTTTACCAATCAGTTACGGATCTTGAAGTTTTCCATGTAAGTCCTCTGCAACTCCCCGTCTGGTGTAGCTACGCTCATTAGGCACTCTCTGGAGCCTTGACCAACAAAATGTAAGGATTTTCAAGTACGTTTTGACTGATCCTCGGGGCCTAAATATATCCACCCTTCAATCCGACTTTCATTATTCCAATCTTTCTTCGGTGTTTCAAGTGAGTCAACCAGTCTGCATATCTACCTATTATACATTTCATTATTATACAGCTGTTGGGATAATCAAATGCCCCATCTATTCCGTATTCTATAGTCATCTTCTATCAACACGAAGACACCTGGACAAATACGAGTACATTACAAAAACAAAACATATACAACACAACAACAACCAAAATCACCACAGTCTAATCTAATCTTTGACCTTTTATCTTTGATCTTTAATCTAAGGATTTTGGTTATTGAACTACTCGAGTACTATAGTAATTATCTATCCTTCCTCCCATCCCTCTCATCCCCTTTCATCCTCTTTCATCCCCTCTTATTTCCATATTCTATTCAAATCATATTTTATTCTATTCTAATATACAAGTACTCGAGTAATATTATATATTTTATACAGTATCTAATTACTCATTCGTTAATTATTTACTCGAGTATTACAATATTACACTACTTGTACAAGTATCGAGTATACATATCATATCAAATCAAATCACATCAAATCATATCAAATCACAAACTTGATGACTATACTCATACTAGGTATAGCCTATGTATATCTCGCTCAAAACCTCTCAAAGAATTAAAAAAGGGGAATAGATGCTAAATAACCATGCCACCGCTGATCCGCTAGTCGTACCGCTAGCTGCAAAGAAGGTATAACTTAATCGATACAATATTAACAGGATTGATATGCACAATCGCTTCGTTTCGCTTCATCTTTCTCTCTTTAAATATCTTATCTTCCGCCTTCGTTCCACCCACCCACTGCACCCTGTCCTATCCCTATCCTTATTCCCTGCCCATATGCATCATCCCCTTTCACACATTCACTTCGCCTACGATTGACTCGCTAAAAAGTTGGCTGCCTAATACAAACAAAATTTAGCATCAATTCACTCACTTCAGGCCCCTGAATCAAAAAAGAGAAATTCAAAGACCTACTCTCTCCAAATTATAATCATACTTCTCCAACGCAGCCAAAGCGTTATTTCTCGGATACCCCATCCCAGTAAGATTCTTCAAAATCGGATCATCATGTTCTCCAGCCTCAGTAAGAGCTCTCCCAATCTGCGGTCTTTCAGTTTGTCCACTCTCAATCGGAACTCTTGCAAGAGATGGTGCGCCTGAGTGATGTGTTAGATTCCAAATACTTGTTAAGTCTCCTCTTTGTAAACAACCCACTACCAAAGCTGCCGAAGGAGAAGGAGGAAAAGGATCAGAAAAGGATTACTTACCACGCGCTTCGGCTTGCAAGCTCGAAGCCGAACCACTAGCATTAGCTTGTGCCGCAGATGTACTAGCTTCGGCTCCTGGTCCATCAAGGCCTGCGAAAATTGCATCCCAGTCATGATTATCATTCACAGGTGCTGGCGCAGCCGCTGTTTGTTTAGGAGACGAGGTAAAATCTCCAAATCCGGAGCTATCACCGCCAAAAGAGTTGCCAGTGTGATCTTGTTGCTTAGATGCTGGAGGACTATCGAACATTGGGTTAAAATCATCAAGACCACTTTTCGACTCATGAACGGATGAAGCAGCATTAGCAAATTCATCATCAGCTTCACCTTCTTTGGCATCCTCAAGATCATCAAAATCGTCACCGAAGTCATCATCAAAAGGAACCTTCGCAGGTGGGGCTGGTTGTGAGGATTCTTGCGGGGCTCCAAAGATAGTTTGAGGGGCAGCCATAGCAGGAGATGCAGCAGGTTCAGGAGATGGAATTGACCGAGATGAAAGAAGGCCTGAATATTGTTGAACCTCTGAGTGTGCTTGATCAGCCGAGGAAACAGCTTTATCATAAGCAGGTGGCGAAGCTTGAGCATTAGGAGTTAGAGGATCGCTGCCAGTAACAGCAGCAGGAGCGGGCGCGTTTAAGAATTCCTTTGCGCTCCCAGTTGTGCTACCTACCGTGTGTGATAAGACAGGGCTCTCAGAAACCTTGGCAGGAGAAGCTGGGTTGAAATCGTCGTCAAAACCGCCGCCACCAAATCCGCCCTCGCTAGCACTATCACTTTCGTCATCATTCTCCAACTCCGAGATGGGAGGGAACTCATGACCAAAGCCTGATGGGGCTGCCGCTGCTATTGGGGGCTCAGTAGAGCTTCCGGTATTTGAACGCTCTGGGGCTTTGCTAGAGCTACCAAATCCAGCAAAGGCTGCATCGAAGTCATCCTTTGCTGTACCAGAACGAACGGGCTCTTTCGTCGTTGTAAATGGATCAGCGGCAGCCTGTTCACTTAAGGTAGTGCCGCCAGTCGGTGTAGCAACGATATTGGAATTATCATCGCCCGGGAAAGCCCCCGGAATGCTATCTTTTGAATCGGTGATAGCAGGGGATGCTGTGGAGCGACGATCAATATCAGGAGAGGCTTCCCTGGCTGTTACGACAGGATCAGCTTGATTTGCTGGAGAGGAGGCTGTAGGAGTGGTTCTCATGTAGTTTGTAGGAGTGTCTCCGGTAGAATCATCCCCGAATCTGCTGTTAGGAGCAGAAACTTGTCGCGATGAGCTCACCGAATCAACATGGGTTGGAAATGGCAAGTAGCTTGAGCTCATTTGTCTTGATGCAGGCATTGGTGGAGGTATATCGCCAGTTAGGGATGGGGTAGAAAAGCCACCGCTTGTTTGTGGTCGGGTTGGAAGGTCTTGTTTGAAGGAAGTAAGGGGAGCTGCTGCCTCTTGGTGTGGTAATGCAGCACCAAAGGCTGGACCAAATACATTTTCAAAAGAACGGTCGGTCTGTTGCACAGGTGAGGCCGCAAAAGGGGAGCCCATGTCAGTATTACTTCCACCAGTTGCTTGGCGTTTGAAAAATGGGTTGTTGGCACTCATGGTAGAAGGTGCTGGACTTGCAACTGAAGCAGGACTATGAGCTCTAGCCTGAACAGGGCTTTGGCTACGAGCTCTAGCAGCAGCTGATAGAGCTGCCGTATTCTCCTCAATGCTCTTAGTCAAATCGCTAGCCTCGCCCTTTAATTTGTCCCTTTCGCTCTCATTAGTTGCCAACTGCTTCTTATTGATTGCGACTAAACCCTTCTGCTGACGAGCATCTGACCTCAATTTCTCAAGTGATGGTTTTAGCTGCGTGATTTCTGCATTGATCACGCGCATGCGCTCTTTCAAACTTGCATTTTCTTGTTGATCTGCTTGCAGTGCTGTGACAATCTGTCGATGTTGAGTTTGAAGGTCGGTGTAGGTTCCTTCAATCATGGCCATTTCTGTCTGCAGCTTCTTGGTCTCATTACGCGAAGCATTCAATCTCTCTTCCAAACTACGAACATCTTTAACCTCTTGCTCATACAATGATCGAAGTTGAGAAAGACGGGCCTCAAATTGTTGTTTTTGGGAATCGGCTTGAGTGAACTCATTTTGTGTTGCGCTCCTCTGACCTTGTACCTGTTGCATCTGTGTCGATAGCATGCCGACCTGGTTGGATAAGTTTGCGAGTTCGGTAGTCTCATTCGTTAATTTGCTACTAATCTCTGGGTCGTTATCACCAAGAAGATCTTCGCTAACTGATGGCTGATTCGAAAAGCTTCGAGAAGGCCCAGAATTGTTAGAGCTTCCAGTAGCATGCGCGGTGAGGGCATGTCCAAAAGAAGAGGAGGGGATGAAAGGCTTAAAGACGGATCCCGTATTTTGTGGAGATGCTTGAATGGGTGAAGTTGGGGTCAAAGGTTGGGAACTATTCCCGAAAGGATCAGTATTTAATTGGCGGTTCGCCCCGAAAGATGCAGACCCCCCGGTTAACTGTGGTGCTTGAACAGGTGCAGTTGGTGACGACAGCGCATCCAATCCAAACAAGTCCTCGGCAGCTGACTTTGGCATTGTTGGCGGAGGAGCTTCGAAGATTGGAGCTGTGGGCATGGGCGCGGGCCTCACTTGATTTCGCATGCTTGGCGGGATAAGATTTGGAGGTAATGTGGCTGGCAACGAATCTCGACCATCCTTTTTGCCTCGCTGTTGTCGAATGAGGAACATTGCGACGGCGAATTCATCTATGGTCAAATGGCCAGCCGAGTTTATGTCGGCAAGATCCCAAATCTGTGCTAAAACCTCTTCCGGAAGTTTAGATTCCGACAAGAAGGGCACAGCTTGATCTCCTGTGATGAATCCCTTGCCGGATCTGTCGAGACCATGGTAGATACCATCAAACTTCAACTTGTCGGCTGGATTGATGGCCCAATCACCATTGGTAGCTTGAGGGGTTTGTTGAGGAGGGATGTACGCGGGTCGGCTTAGAGGACTACCAGCCCTTCCGTGCTGACCACTGAATTGTCTTGGGATTGCCGAGATATTATTGCCAGTAGACTGGCGACTAGTAGGTCCTCTTCGTGTGGCAGCTTCATAAAGACCCGCGGGAAGGATATTTGGTAAAACTCGAAGTTGACCAGTTTTGAACGAGGCCAGCAAATGCATAGCAATTACAAACTCCGTAGAAGTAAGAGCCCCTCGTTGTTCCGCATCCGCCAAATTCCATATCCTACCCAGAACCTCATTCGGTAAGCCCGCGCGCTCGAAAATCTGCTTAGCTTGCTCGCCCGGAAGGATCCCTCCTTGTGCCCCTGATTTCTCAAATAGTTGTGCATATTGTGTAGATTTTTCGGCGGAAAGAGGAGGAACTCTGATCGGTCCAGATCCGCTTGGTTGGGGTTGTATAGCACTTGGAGGGGGGCCAGGAGGAGCTTGAAAGGTAGGACTGGTATTACCTAATCCTCCGTCGAATTTTGGTAGTGGTCCGGGGCGCAGAGCTAATTCAGGGGTTGGATCTCGTCCAGCTTGATAATGACCGATCAACCGTAATACTATCCCAAAACCTGCCGGTGTTAGAAGTCCTCGATTCTCCTTGTCTGCAATCTGCCATATCTGATAATTAAAGTTAGCACCATATCAAACACAAACACAGCTCATCTAGACCCTGCCAAGCAAAACAAAGTAAAGTAAATATAGTGCATACCTCTCCTAGAATTCGGGGCTCCAATCTCGTCTTCTCAAAGAATTTAACTGCGACTTCTCCTGTAACAACCCCGATATTCTCTGTATCGGCTTGTCGAAATAATTGCCCAAACACACGTTTCTCCTCAGGGCTTAAGTTCAAGGTGGGTGCCGCTGGAAGCTGTCAGTAAATGCATTTACCCATCCACAAAGACAATACATCGTATAGCTATGAAATAGATATAGAACATCCATCGAGCACCGTTCGCGACAGCCGTAAAGCATCAAATACTATATGAAGCTAGAAAATTAAAAGATGTTCTTACTTGGATCGTCGGCCATTATGCTTTGCGTACACTTGAGTACTGGGACAACTTCCCTCTTCGAGTTCCAACAATGAGAAGTTAGATTTGATAACTGAAGCTGAGAGCTCTAGCGACAAGTTCTTGGAGCTGCAAAGCAAATCTAGAGCTGCAAAACAATTCCAAAGCTTTCAGCCAAAAACACTAAAACAAATCAAACTTTCAAAAAAAAGAAAAAATGGGTATCTATCTTCCGTTGCGTTGCGTTGCGTTCAACCTATGATAATTAATACCTAGAACTAGGTACGTGCTAATCAAAGTTAAAGTAAAGTAAAGTAAAGTAAAGTAAAGTAAAGTCTGAGTGTACCAAGCAAGTAAGTAAACAGTTAAACAGTTAAATTGGCACAGCCAGGAATCTAAGAAGCACGGAGCGCGGGAAGCGAAAGGCGGAGAAATCGGCAAAACATCATCTGCCTGCTACTGCTGCTTGATTGATTCACTTTTATTAAAACCTGAGGTACTCACAATGATTGGACAAGCCCCAACCCATTCGCATTGTTCTGTGCCACATTTATGCCGTCAATTTCGGATGGGATTGCATTTTTATTAGCTGTGTATGTGTAACATAAAGACATTTCTCATGCTGTATAAATGATTGAGGGGGTTACGAAAATGGGTCTTCCTGGTCAAAATAGCTTGTCACTGCGTACAAAAACGATGAGCATCCGTTTGGCCCCCAATTACATCCATTGATCACATTGCAACGGGTTTTCGAATTGGTATCTTTATTGGCTACTAGGATTTGTGGTATTTGGATTACAAAAAAGCATTCTGATTAAAAGAGAGAAATTCCTTCTTGGACTCGTTGAAAGGAAGAATGACTCTGAGGACCTGCCGGGAAACATGAAGATGCTCCAAAACACGCCTCAAGAACTCTCACCCTGCCATATCAAGTACTAAATAAAGCTCTGCAAATATGTGATCCCACAGGAGATAAACATATGACACAAGAGGATACTTTAGTACTCAGCATCGGCACCCTCATCACCCTCAAGAGAGTCTGTCGCAACCTCTTCATAATCACGCTCCAAAGCTGCAAGATCCTCACGGGCCTCCGAGAATTCACCCTCCTCCATACCCTCACCGACGTACCAATGCACGAAAGCACGCTTGGAGTACATAAGATCGAATTTGTGGGAAAGAGCGGACCAAGCCTCAGCAATGGCAGTTGTGTTCGAAAGCATACATCTTTAAAAGGGTTAGCAGGATAATTTCCGGAAATGTATTAATTGAACTTACACAGCACGGTTGACCTTGGCCAAATCACCGTTGGGAACCATTTGAGGTGGCTGGAAACAGATACCAATCTTGAAACCAGTTGGGCACCAATCAACAAATTGAATGGTGCGCTTAGTCTTAAGGGTGGCCACAGCAGCGTGTACATCCTTTGGTACAACGTCACCACGGTACAACAAGCAAGTAGCCATGTATTTTCCGTTACGTGGGTCACACTTGACCATCTGGTTGTTGGGCTCGAAGCAAGACATGGAGATTTCTTGGACGGAGTTGGCCTCGTGGGATGCTTTGGCGGTGGAAACAACTGGGGAGTAGGCAACGAGAGGGAAATGGATACGTGGGTATGGAACCAAATTGGTCTGGAACTCGTTAAGATCAACATTGAGGGAACCGTCGAATCGGAGGGAGGCAGTGATCGAAGAAACAACTGTAAAATATTAGCACAAGAGAAACCCTGTCATCTTCATATGCAGCATACCTTGGGCGACCAAGCGGTTCAAGTTGACGTAATCAGGTCTCTCAAGACCAAGGTTCTTCCTGCAAATGTCGTAGATAGCTTCATTGTCAACCATGAAAGAACAATCGGAGTGCTCGAGGGTAGTATGAGTCGTCAAGATAGAGTTATATGGCTCAACGACGGAGGTAGCGGTTTGTGGTGCTGGGTAGACACAGAACTCCAACTTGACTTTCTTTCCGAAATCGACGGATAAACGCTCCATGAGAAGAGCACCGAAACCAGATCCAGTTCCACCACCGAAGGAGTGGAAAACGAGGAAACCTTGGAGACCAGAGCAGTTATCGGCCACACGACGAACCTTATCCAACACTTGATCGATCATCTCCTTGCCGACAGTGTAGTGACCACGAGCATAGTTGTTTGAGGCATCCTCCTTTCCTGTGATCATCTGTTCCGGATGGAACAAGTTGCGGTATGTACCGGTTCGGACCTCGTCGACGACATTTGGCTCGAGATCACAGTAGATGGTACGCGGGACGTATTTTCCTTGACCTTTATTGCAAAATCCTGTCAGTATTCTGACCGATTATAACACCGTGATTGTATTTGTATGCATACCGGTTTCGGAGAAGAAAGTGCTGAAGCCTTGGTCGGGGTCGGCGGCTTTACGTTCCTCAGTCAAATATCCATCGGGCTGTAAGGAGGCGGCGTCAGTAAAGGTTCTTGAGAGTATACCAAAGGTTGTTATCGGAGTTGAAGAAGCTTACCTGGATACCATGCTCAAGACAGTAGAGCTGCGAGAGAGAAAAAACATCTGTTAGTCATGCTCATTCCATATCCGTAACCACACCAATGCGATAATGAGTCTTGTCGACTTCAGAACTTACCTCCCAGCAAGAGTTTGCGATTTGACAACCGGCTTGACCGACTATAGAAGATACAAGTCAGTATATACTTTGACCAGTTGTTAACAAATATCCCCTAAGGGATAGCGGTGTATAGTGCAACGCGTCGGAGAATCTTACCGTTGATGCTAATAACTTCACGCATTTTGATAAGTAGATAGGTGAAGAGGTAGTTGTGACTGAGATTATGTAGAAGAGAAAGATGATCTTAGCAAGGAAATCTCTTGCAAGATGTTGGTCAAATATGGTGCTTTTCGGGAGGATTTGATAGTGGGGACTAAGAAAGCGCAGGGGACGGTGTTGAGGAATTAAAGTCGTCGCTTCTTCTACCGGTGGATCGAAAATAAACAACGGGATTTGTCGATAGGGGTGACCGCGTTGGCGATGTGAAGGCTAGTAAGGATTAGGAAATTATAGTCAGAGCTTCTAGATGACCCCACCCGTAAAATCAATCAACCTATATAAATAAATAATAAATATGGAGAACTTGAAATAGGGAAGCTTTTGAAACAACCTTTGGACAAGCCTTCTAGAAACTTGTCAGAAAGTCAAAATTATAACTGAAGAGGAGTTCTATATCTACCTACCTACAGTATAACAGTACCTCAAGATGCAATACAACATACGACTCCCAATACTATCCAGTATCCTCCTACTCACATCACAGATCCAACCCGCATCAGCAAACACGGAAAAAGTCATATTCCTCGGCCCATCAACCCTGAATATACCCATAGAACATCCCACACTCGAGGACCTACATCTCTCAGCACTATCACCACAACAGTACTCTCTACGAACACACATTCGCGCCGAATTCCCTACCAAGGACGCCAAATATGGACAATCTACCTGGTACCTTCTGCAGCGATTGAAGGAAGGGCAACGATACGAAGTGCGGATATGCTGGGCAGCTACTGTACGATATGCATTTCCATATTATATTTCTTGAAATCTGGATCAATCATGCTAATGAATGTTGATGAATCCAGGATCCCACCTCCTTTCGACTTAATACTTATGATTTAACCACGGTTTTCGAAACTCCGGGTTTAATTACATCTCTTGCACAATATTCCGAGACTCGTCAGCCCGTATTTAATGATGTTCAAGATCATGCACCTAAAACCTCCCAGGCGGACTTCAAATACATGCACAAGCAAGATGATGTCTCTTCGACGTTATTCCTACAGATTTATGCTGCTGCTGATTATTACACGATGAATCAAACTCTCATGGAGA
This sequence comes from Sclerotinia borealis F-4128, assembly GCA_000503235.1. Lineage (NCBI taxonomy): Eukaryota > Fungi > Ascomycota > Leotiomycetes > Helotiales > Sclerotiniaceae > Sclerotinia > Sclerotinia borealis. The sequence continues at coordinate 105,026 of KI628631.1, read as the reverse complement.
ATGTTCCACCTGTATTAGTCGACATTATTTTGGACCCTTATATCTTTAACATCCTTCCAAGATCTTTATTACCAACTATCGCATATGTGATACTACTTGCTGTCGGAAGCTGGTATGTTTCCAAATACGTCATGGATTGGATGTACGAAATAGGGACCGATGACTTGGATAGTGAAAAGAAAGATTTATGAACAGCAGGCTATCATTTCGGAGAAGATTCTCTCTGTACATAAAGCCATGCAGTTTTTGCATTTACAAGATATCGATTCTATTGAAGAAGAAGCCCGACCGTCCCAAACACACCAAAACTTTTGACTCGCGTCCTACATCCACCATCCTACCATTGGAAACACTACCATCCTGGCTGAGCAGGATAGCCACTGGAAGGAGCTGAAGGGTAACTACCAGATGAACCACCTTGCGAACCATGTTGCTGATGTTGTTGATTATGGTGAGGGTGACTTCCATGTGGCACAGGAGGTGCTCCACCACCGTACATCTCCCCTGACATCTTTGAATTAGGCGGGCCACCACCATATTGGTGTTGCTGCTGCTGTTGATGTTGCTGATGTCCTTGGTGTTGTTGCTGTTGAGGTGCACCACCATATCCACCTGGGGAACTTGGGCCAGATCCATAACCTGGTGGTCCTGGGTATTGACTATGTTGTGACTGTGGTGCATTTCCGAATGAAGACTGATGCTGAGGAGCACCGTATTGCGATTGTTGGCCAGTTGTACCATACTGTTGCTGAGACGGCAAACCATGAGATGGGTTTTGTGGATTGTATTCATGGGATGATGCAGATCCTTGAGAATATGAAGGTGTGTGTCCTTGGGAATAGGACTGCGACGAAGGTGTATGTGTAGATCCCTGACCATATGACTGTGCGGGAGCTGGAGCTGGAGAGCTATATGAGGTCTGGCTTGCGCCACCAGGTTGATAAGAACTTGGAGGAGCTGCACCAGAATAGCCTCCTTGACTTGCACTGCTGTTGTTTGAATACCCAAAGTTTCCACCCTGCTATTACAAATATTAGCCCACTGCCATATGTCATAAAAACTCCACTTACAGATTGACTTTGATGTCCGCCGAACACTCCCCCCAAACTTCCCATCAACCCACCACCACCACTCTGACTATGTTGACCAGTCTGCGAACCCGAATGATTCTGATTCTGCGTTTGCGCAGAGTCGGGTTTACTTCCACCACCCAAAAAACTACCCATCAACCCACTAACACCACTCTGAGCATGTTGACCCGTCTGATTATGCGTTTGCGCAGTATCCGGTTTACTTCCACCACCCAAAAAACTACCCATCAACCCACTAACACCACCCTGACTATGTTGACCCGTCTGATTATGCGTTTGCGCACTATCCGATTTCTTTCCGCCGCCCAACAAACTACCCATCAACGCACCTGCGATACCCGATGATCCACCACTTCCACTGGTCGAATGCGAATTATTATTATTGTTGCTATGACTTGATCCGGAAGAACCTCCGAGGAATGAACTGGCGAGTCCACCCAGACCTCCCAGGCCACTTTGTTGATTGGAGCTACTGCTGCTTCCGCCGAGGATTCCACCGGTTTGTTTCTTTAAGTATTGGTTTGTGACGAAGGACTATTGTTGATGGGTTTGTTGGTATGAGGAATGTGGAATTTGTAATAGATGGAGATGCAATTTAAAGGAAGAAGTAAGAAAAAAGAAATAAAACTCACCCCAATACCCCTCTCCCCATCACCCCCCGCATTCTCCCCTCCAAATCCCCTCGTTCCATCACCGCCCATCTCTGCCGCCTGTCCATGTGCATGGGCATTATTTCCAAATTGTTGTTGTTGTTGTCCCCCATTCTCCCCGGGTAATCCATAAGGATGTTCGGTGCCCTGCGGCGTCGCTTGTGGTGTTGGTCCGGTGGGCGCTGCGTGGATAGGTGTATCCCACTGTGAAGCACCGGTGCTTAGCTGGACAAAATAGTATTTCTTGGAGTTGCCGTCCCACTGGGCGATCCATCCTGAGGGTAGAGGTGGAGGTGCGAAGGAGGGTCCTTCTTGACCGGGTCTGTTGGGGGGTTTGTTGGTTAGTATGTTTGCTTTTAATGAATGGCTTTGAGGGTTGAGACCAGGAAAGTTGGGAGAAGAGGGGGTTTACGTTGAGGGTCCTGTCATGTTTGTGATGGGTGTCAGTATTCGCGACTTGAGATCTTGTTAACTCAAGAGGTTTAAGTTGGTATTGGTATTCAAGTAGAGTTTATGGAAATATCTTGTGAGATAAAAGGTGGTTCACACAGCCCCGCCACTGTTTGTTCATACATGCTGAGTTATTGCCAATAACAGTTCAGCCACACAAGTGACATGTGAGTCTTACTTCTATCAGCTGGACAAGGAAACTATTTTTTGATTATGTGTGTGTTTAAATTGTATCTGATAAAGCTACATATAAATTATTTATATCTCTCTACATAGTTGACTGTTTCTCCTTGATTTGTTCTTATTTTCTTCTTATTCGAATGTCATATTTTAGAAGTGGCTTATGATCAACGAATGCCCCGCATGTGGCTTGAGATTCCGGTAACTCGATTTGTATGGAAAATCAACTTCTCCCATCATCGATCGTATCGTAGATTAACCAACCACCAAAAGGGAAAGAAACCAATTGATAATTATTTACCCACAATGTTTGACTTTGGATAGGTAAGTGAAATGAACTACTCTACTCTACTCTACTCTACTAGGTAAGTCAGGTAGATAGTGAAATAGTGAATCAACTTTCTTTTCTATTGTAAATACTTATTTCCCTACATCCCCATTTTCCCTATTCGCCACACTACCAATCTACCCCTTCATCATGACCAGTTCCGAGTCACATCCAGATGCCGATCTCTATCCTCACGCCACTGGCTTTGCTGCCCAGATGGTGAGAGAGCACTCCAAAGAAGAGCGAGCCAAGCTCTATGCTGGATGGGTATGTAGTACCTTAATCCATCACCACGTCTCTCTCACTCACAAACACAGTTTTGTCCCTTCGTCCAACGAGTTCTCCTCATCCTTCTAGAAAAGAACATTCCCTTCCAATACATAGAAGTCAACCCCTACCACAAACCCCAATCTCTCCTCAAACTCAATCCCCGAGGACTGATTCCCACCCTGGAGTATGAGGGCAAAGCTCTATATGAAAGTATCATTATTTGCGAGTTCCTCGAAGATGCATATCCATCTCATTGGCCGCGTTTACTTACTCGAGAACCATTCGAAAGAGCTCGTTTGAGAATCTGGATTGATCACACTTCTTCCCGCATCATCCCCTCTTTTCACCGATTCCTTCAATATCAACCAGTGTCCCCTCAAGACCCCAAAATACTCACTCTCCGCACCGCATTTCTCACATCCATTTATGAATTCACCCAGGAAATGGACCCCATCGGCCCATATTTCACAGGCCGAACCCCTTGTCTTGTGGATTATATCCTAGCACCTTGGGCCCTCCGTATTTGGGTCTTCGATTATTTCAAAGGCGGTCTTCATATCGAGGAATTAGGCGATATGAGAGAGAGGTGGGAAGTCTGGGTAGATGCTATTGAGGAAAGAAAGAGTATTAAGATGAGTTTAAGTGACACGGAATTCTATTTGCCGATTTATCAGAGGTATGCGGATGAAGGGGCGCCGTCGGAATTGGGGAAGGCGATGAGGGAGGGAGCTAGTGTCCCTGAATGAGTGAGAAGAGTGGAGAGAATGGCGGGAAAGGAGAACGTGAAAGATAATAGGACGAAGACTGGAAGACTGGAAGACTGTAAGAGATAATAGACCGGAAGTTAATTAGTATGCTAGATGGGAGTATGGAGAAGGTATGAGAGTTATTTTTGAGGGAGTTTATTAATGAAGTGAGGTTTTATACATAGAACCCATGAATGACGAAGCGAAATAGAAGTAAACTTCAAAGTCGAGATGGTTTATCTAGCATAATGTTCAAGTGACCCTAACCCACCCATCTATAGAGTGATTCGCCTCGAAATTACATAATACACTAGATTTTCCACCAAAACATGAATACAGAGATAAAACCTGCCGTGTATCTTATAGAATCATTCGTCACAACGTTTCCTTGTAAGACTTGCAATTCCACTCTCCACACAACTACAATATCAGGATTCAAAAATGATGATTTCAAAAGCATCGCTCGCGGGGGAGGATGTGATCGAAGATGCTGCGATCATGAATCTAATTTTGTGTATTTGCTCGAGATTTTCTATTCCATGATGTTACACTACGAGTAGATTACATATAATATCCGCATTTTTCTCTCCCTCTTTTCTCTCCCTCACCCCCCAATATGATATCTATCTACTCGAGTACAAGTACTTATACATTTAACTGCCTACTGCCTACTGCCTATCACACATCTCCTTTACCGGCTTTCCTCTTCCCTTTTTTTCTCTTTTCATTTCCCCCTTCCTCTTTTATCTTCTTCTCTTCGGAGTTCTCTTCCCTATCCCATTCCTTCTCCTCACTTCCATCCACCTCCCTTTAACCCTACACATATATTCCACCCCACTCCCTCCCAATCCATCCACGCCCCCCTTTCCACTTCCGCCCCAAACCCAAACCCAGAAATTATCCATCTCCATCTCCCACACCCACACACCACACCACACACACAAATCACCTTCTACACTTTTTTACTCTAGTATTATTATCAAACTTCTTTTATCAAACCAACCTTAACCCAGAACCCAAAATCCACAATCCACAATCCAGAACTAACTACCTCCATCCATCCCTCCACCATGCAGTCCGATCCTCCACATCACATCATCAATGCAAACTCTTAACAATGCATAACCATGCATGAAAACACATCTATCTGTTTATATGGACATCTCATTTCATCTCGAACGACTTGCTATTTCAAACCAACCTCACCTTTGACTCACTCTCGAGGACCTTCTTAGACTGTTTCCATCCATCCATCAGAATATCAATCTTGATATTTTGATAACGAAGATCGGCAGTCTAGATTTCTAGACTTCAGGACATTGACATTATACAAAAAATCACATCATACTACCACAAATTTACAAATCCAAAAAAACACCAACCGATATCAGTAAACTCACAACATGCAAAACTGCACGTCAACACAAACACAAACATAATCTGGAAATTTCATCAATTAAATATCTGTATATGATACCGCTATGAACCTTCCGTAGGAACGCCTAAATGTGCTTGTAACCACAAGTACCGTAACTGACCATGTGAATGAATTGTAGTGCGTGAAATTGAAAGAATATTAACATATCAATGTTTAGCTATGCCTATTCGCCTATTTTACAAGAGAAAAACAAATCATAGCCAGGATGAGTGTACAATTACCATCAACCTAAAAACCAAATGGATTTTGGGGAGCTAAGTTTCGTTAGCACTTTGGATTCTTGGAGAGACATGAGGTAAACTTACTGGCTTGTGAAAGGTTTGCACGTCTGCCCGTAGCTTGTGGCGCAATTTTATTAGTACCATTGAGTCCGAAGCGAACTGCAAGATATGTTAGTTGAAATTATACACGTAAAGCCTAATAAAAAGAGTGAGTTACCTGGTGGTGCCGGCCCGGTCTGTTGTGGAATCAATGGAGATGACTGCTGCCGCGGCATAGGTGGGACTGGCGGTGTTGTGAAAGTCTGGCCGAAACCATTTGCTCCATTCATCACGCCTGTTGGCTGAGGTTGCATGGCTGGAGGCAAGTATGAATTCACACCGGTTGGTTGAGGATATTGTTGCCCAACAGGGAAAGCGCTCTGAAAACCTGTAGGCTGAGCTTGAAGTGGTTGTGGTTGAAATGGTTGTGCTGGAGGGTTCGCAAAAGGTGTGCCCGTTTGATTGGGAATAAAAGGCTGTTGAGGATTTCCCGTTTGCATAGGAAATTGTTGAAAGTTGTTAGGCATTCCAGGATTGAATTGATTAAATCCTGTAGGTTGTTGCATCATGCCCGTTTGTTGTTGCAAAAATTGTTGCTGTTGCATTTGCTGCTGCTGCTGCTGCAAATGTTGTTGATTGAGGTCATGTAAGCTTTGGCCTGGAGGAGCGATTTGGGGTTGAAAAGCTCCATAACCAGTAGCTTGAGCTTGCAATGGGGGCGGGCCATAAGCACTGGCAGTTTGAGGAGCTGATAGAGGTCGCGAAGGGGGGAGGGGTGGTATCAAGGTTGAGTTAGCAGTCATTTGAGGGGGGCCGGGACGTTGGCGTGCTAAGTTTGCTGGGAACAAAGGCCCGGAAAGAGTGGGTTGCTGTTGAGGAACTCCAGTTTGTTGACTGCCAATCCCCGCAAATATTGAAGGTGTAACGGCCGGTGGAGCTTGGGGCTGCGGTGTTGCTTGAGCAGTCGGCTGTGCCTTCACCGGCTCTAGAGGGGTAGATAATAGTGATAGCTCTTGCATCGAGCCAGTAATAGCTAGTTGTTGGGGAGTTAAAACAAGATAATTGGATTGGGCAGGTGGGCTGCTCGCGGCTTGTTGTTTCGATGGCTTAACGTCCCATGCATCATCGTCAAATCCTCCCCTCTTGACGTCTTTCTGTGTTGGAGTTGGAACGGTTGCGAGGGGTGTGGCAACTCCATGGGGTGAGGATTTCTCAGCACCATTTTGCGAAAAAGCATTGGCATCCACGACATCATTAGTTTGTATAGCAGGAGCCGGGCGACCTTTTCGGGTATTATTTTTCAATGCACCGCCTGGTCCGGAAAAGAGGCCCGCTTCGCCCTCGTCCTCGCCTCCGAAGCTTACATTTCGCTTCCCATCTTTTCGCATATACTTTTTGTCCAAAAACCTTATGACCTTGATGATATCTCCCTCGCGTATTCCAAGATTTCGCAGTACCGTTGCATCGATATCAGATAGAACACTCTCATCCATAGAATCGCGTTTGAATGCCTGTGCATACCGCTCACAGAGACCCACAGCGACGTCGCAAGAGAGGAAGAATTGGAACCAATCGTACTCTGGTCGCTGAACGCTTGCACCTGCAGCTGCACCATTGCTCGACTCTCGCTCAGCTGCTTGTGATCTTTGCTGCTTTTTGATGTCTGACAACGGTTTATCTTCATCCAAGGAGATACCCGTCATCCGCTCAACATACTCCAGATCTTCTACCGACATTTTGACAACTGGGACGGCAATTTTTACGCCATTCATTTTATGAAGATTTATCTTACCATCTTTCAGCGCCAAGAATTGCGCTTCAACACTGAACGACTTCGAGCGATCCGTCCAAGTTCTTACTTTAGCGGGATCGGGTTCTATGAATTTTAGCTTTAGTGTGTCATATTGTAGAGGAATATGTCTTACTAGATTTTGAAGATCTTGATTGACCGCCTTCTCGGCCATTTTCTCGTCTCTTCTGTTGCCCAGATTGGTTACCATTGTCACGAGCAGATAAACTGCTACCCCTCTCGGGTAGTCGCATGCCAGGGCCTACCTCAACCTCTTCCCTCTTCGCTGTCTTTAGGGCATCCCTCGCTAATCGCGCTTCCTCGAGCCTGTTTTGTTCAACGGTCGATCTTCCAGCGTTTATTCCAGCCGAGCTTTGTGGTTGTATTGTGCCGATGATTTCGATATAACTACTTGGGACAACCCCTTCTTTCGCATTCTTGACCCTCCGTACCATCCACCATTCCTCACTCTTCACATCATCAATGATGACTACCTCATCCCCAACATTCACATCTACCTCATCTTCTCCTTGTGCCACGAAATCATAGAGAACGTGTCCTCTCTTCTGACCGGAGCCAGATCCTGCTGCGATAACCTCTCTCAATCCTTCGGCTCGGACAGCACCCGCAAGCTCTCCCAACGCACTAACAATTTCCGTTGCGGTGTCTTTAGCTCCCGCATGGAAATCGATACTTTTACTTGGGCGCACTAATTCCATGAAGACATGCTTGCCTTCCAACGAATAATGTGTCATTTTTTCCGCCGTCCATGTTTGTTCTGGTCCGTCTCGGGCTTGTTCGGGGGCAATCAAAATCGTACCCGTAGCGATATTAACACCCAGAGTTGTAGGCATTTTCTTCTTTTTACCCATCACATGCACCATCTCACTGATGTTGTACATGTGGAACCCGCCCGGTGCACGACTTGCTTTACGTTCATCTACATCGTCTACACCCATTGCAGCGAAAGATGCTCTATTATAAGGAGGCGATGCGGTAACACCAGGAGATGCAGGAAGCCTTGGGGAGTAATGGTGGGTAGGCTCTCGCTCTCGCTCTCGCTCTCGACTCGAGGTAGGCTGCGGTATTGTGACTTGCGATACGGGTCTCGCAGGTAATGTAGGTGTAGGCGGCTCTTCATCGGAGGCTTCGGGCGTGAATTGTGGTGGAGCTCGAGCTGCTGGAGCCGACGCTTTCCTCTGCTGTAAAATACCAGCGATCGCGGCAGCTGGATTCGCCGCTACTGGGGATTCAGGGGACTGAGGCGACAGGGGAGACTGAGGCGTTTCTGGTGCTTCTTCTTCTATTGCAACCGGTGCTGGCCTTGGTCGACTTGGAAGACTCGGCGCAGGTGCTTCTTTGAGCTCTTCTTCCTCGGACAATTCAATGTAGTTCGCAGGTACAAATCCATATTCTCCTTCAAAACCAACCAAGATCCAGTCCGGATCGGATGTGTCGAAGACCTCGAGTTGTGCATCTTCTGCGAATGACAGCTCCTCATCGGTTTGTCTTGTGTAATCGTAGAGAGCGCGTGCTTTGCTAGATGGTTCTGCCTGTAAATCGACAAGTTAATATATGCTGCACAATTCCGGATGAATCAACTATGTGCATATTGTTATATAGAAGGTTATCCGAATCCCCTATTGACACTGTGATGAATCCCATGAAGAATTGAACAGATGCGTACCTGCTGGATATAATTACTCGGGATCAATCCCACAGGTTCATCCTCATCTTCTGCGGAAGCCTTCTTCTTTGCTTTCCACCAGTCATCTTCTGTACTCTTTTCTAGCACGTAGAGGATATCTCCCTCTTTGATAGTGAGCTCTCCCTCACCTGCCGGAACATAATCGTATATTGCAGTATAAACACCCAGGAAACCCATCTTGTATAGTTCGTCTGGAAGGTGGCCACAAGAGAAACGCTTCTCCTACTTGATATCAATTTGTTGTCGTCCTGCGAAGTGGTCTAAGGACTGCCCCATGTAATTTCGGGAATTCAGCAGTTCCCAGTTGGCGATGCCGAATTTACCCAGGTTTGGATGGACTTGCCGGCCTAAACAGATGCCGAAGTTGTATTAGGTTATTGAAGCCGATGGTTTATGTATGTCGAGAAATTAAATGATATCGAAGTAAATGAATATTCAAAGGTCTTAGGAGCAATACCTGGGTAGCTTCAGTATGTGAGTGTGAAGACGGATAATGTGAAGTGAGTTGATAGGAAATGGTACTGCATAAATGGTCTTGAATGGTGTCCGTATCTAGGGTCATCATCTAGATGCAAGTTGCAACAACAAGTGATCTTCGAAACATGTAATGCAACATCCAATTCACTAGGTATTCACTACTTTCAAATCGAGTCAAATTTATCATGATGATCCCGAAGAATACTATCATCTGTCTTTCTTGTTCACCAAACATCGATATGGCGACGTCGTGGTTAAGTTGCATCCACCAGCTACGTCAGTCTTCATGGCATGGTACCGGCACTGTATGTCAAGCATTATATCTTGGGGTGGTCCGATGGATGATCAAGCATAACCTGTGTCATATAAATTTACTGGGTCATAAATACATATGGACTTCGTCTGATGAGATCTGATGAACCTATTATGGTATACTCGAGTAGATGTATTGACAACAATATGATGTTCCAATAAGTATTGCACTTATGGAGTTCGTTTGATGAGATCTGATGAACTACGATTTGAAGATATGAACCATCAATAACTACACCCCTGCAGTGAAGCTGAACCGGATATCAGGATGTAGGATGGAGCCGGATCGAGAATGGACAAATCTAGACTGGCTATCGAACCGAATTCTTGACATGTACTTCGCTGGTAAAAGCGTTGTGAAATCAGTCAAGCCAGACGATATCATGTTTTAGGATTTCGATTGCGACTTGAACATTGAAATATTGCTCGTTGGATGTATTGACCACTTCAAGGACAAGACTCGTTAGGAAGTTGCATATTCAGAGTGTATGTTTTCCATCGATGTTTTTACTACTCGGAGGGCATTGGCTCGGATTAGTACTCTTCTTACTCTAGAAACTTCCCCCGCATGCGAGAGCCTCATCGATTTCGATATTATACCCGAGTACTTTGTACCTGTACAAAGATAGCGGCTTTGAAGCCGTCCGATTGGAAGTTTTCAAATTCAGTAAGTGTACCTGAAGTCCATAGTTCTCTCAAGCAAGACCATTCCCTTCCTCTGTCGGCCATTTGCATACCAAAAATATATCGAGAACAAACCGACAATGGCAATAATCATGACATGTGAGCCAATACTGACCCAGATTGCGGTCATGTATCGAGGCGCCTCGTTATATCTGAATATGAATGCGCCAGCAATTCCCCCCAGTCCATTACAAGCAGTAGATGCAGCAGCGAAAGTCGCTCTTTTCCATTGTCCAACGATATTGGATGATTGGTATGCATTCATAGCCGCCCAGTTCGACACATATCCTCCCGTGGCGAGGTAGGTCCCAATATATCGAACTGTATCCTGACTGGCAAATCCTAACATACCGAAACCTACGATGGTGCAGATGCAATTAAAGATTATGACCAAGCCTCGAAGCTGGCAATAATCTCCAGCTATTGACGAAATGATAACAGGAATCACGGCATAGAAATATGGCGGTGCGGACAACATAATGGAATTATTCTCGGAAAATCCCATTCCTGTTTTGAGAATGATGGGCAGGAAGTAAGACAAACCTTTGGTTGATGTTAGCGAATAAATACAACAACTTGGCTAAAAGTCAACGCTTACTTGTTGATACCAAGTTCAGGCAAAACAGTAATGCGCAGAACCCATAGATCTTTGGATCTAGGAAATGGACCAGGCAGTTCCACAACGAAAATTCCTCGGCCTTCACGTCGCCCCTATCGTCCGAAATTCTCGTTGTTGCCAAATCTTGTTCCTCGGTGGTTAAGAATCGGAAGCTTTTATGAGCATTTTCTGGGAAATCCACCATCCAGAAATAAGTTACGAACCCCACAACTATCACCGATTAGCTCATGATTTTGGGCTTTACTTGCAGCAGAGCAACACACCTATAGCAAACAAACCCTGAACCAAAAACATCCATCTCCAGCCCGCCAAGCCTCCTTTGCCATTCAAATGATTCACACCATAATTGAGGAAGATGCCCAATCCTACAACAATAACTTCGCCTGACTGCAAAAAGGCAAAACGAAGCTGCTGTTCTTTCCTTGTATACCAAGTCGAAATAAGATAACTCAATCCAGGAAAGATAGCAGACTGGGCAATCCCGAGAAGAAGACGAAGGACTACCATTTGTTTCCAGGTGTTGATGAATGCCGTGCACTTTCGCTGTTATTAGCTTTCTCTATTTGGAACAAGAAATGGGGGAACAAGCCCACAAACAGGACTTCGTACCATGGTAACGATACCAAATCCAATTGTAATCATCGAGAACACAAAGCGTGGCCCATACATCCTCACACAAAGCGTAGCCGGTAACTGGAATGTCACACTTGCCACCGTATACACCAAAATCGATACAGACTACAATGTTTTTTCATAAGTATTCGAACGCGCCATCAACGACCAAAGTGAGAGAAACCTCACATATCTATTTCCCACCCCTAATCCCAAATCTGTGAAGAAATCATCTGCGACACTGGCCGAACTAATGATTCCCGAATCCATCAAATTCAAACTGCATAATATACCTGCAATGGTACACAGTCTCCAGTCCACCTTCCTCACTAATCTCCTCTCCAAACTTTTCCTTGACTCCCCATTGATATCAAGATCTTCATATTGAGATATTACGGGAGCGCTATGTTCTATCTTCTCATTATTGTAATAAGAGGAATCGTGACCCGGGGATGATGTTGCTGAATCGGTGGAACCCATTGTTGACCGAATTCTTTGCCTTTTCTCGTTTTTTCGACAAAATACAATGAACGTACGTATATATTGCTGTACGAAATTATACCTTCAACAACTAATATACTCACCGACGATGTGAAAAAACTCGATGATACCGAATCTTCTAATCAATTTTAAATCGACATCTAATCCAATTGCACAAGTGAGCAATCCGCGTATGTATTTATTACAAAGCCATGGTTGCAGAAATATCTACGGAGATAACGCATGTCCCATGTATATATTGCGGGGATATCACGATCTCGGAGCTGATAGATAGGGGATGCGAGGTCGGGTCCGGCTGGGAAGTGCAACCCTTATACGCGGGACAAAACATGTGCATATGTACAAGAAGGTGTCCTCTTCGACAAAAAAATATCTTTCGCGTTTGAGTCAATGGGGCCAAGTGGCTCAAATAATTTGAGCCAAATTATCATGCAAACTTTGCCAACCACAGGAAAACAATCCTTCCCATGCGATTTTGATATTTTTATTATAGCCGAACAAAACCTCGAGCTTTCTCATCTGATGGCCTAGGATGATACCCCTGCACGTACAGTAGGATAATACCACCTTTTGGTCAACTTTCAAAGGGGTGGCACAATCCATTTCCTCTACTTGGTCAACGGTACTTGTACGAGCAGCTCAATCATACAAATACACATGATCATCGAATCCCGAGATAGCGCTCTTGTTTTATGTTGGGCTGACACCTGCTTCATCTTCCTCTATATATGCTGTTGTTACATTGCGATATGGATGCACTATTCGTCTGTCCTGAATTTGTCAAGTTTGGCTTTTCACAACCTTGGTCTAACACTGTACAGATATTTTGCGTTCAATTACATTATTCAATTTGTAATAACAACATGCACTTTGTTCGATACTGTTCTCTCTCACAGCCCCAATCTCCAATACTCCACGCGATTCTGACTCGTAACATAAACAACTCTCACATCACAATCAATCTTCTTCCCCCTATTAAATGCCTCACTTTCCTGCGGCTTCATCGTCTCTTCATCTATCTTATCTTCGATTCCAGCAATTTCACATTTATACGTACCTTGAATCGATGAAAGACCCGGAGGAATAGTGCCGGTGTTTTAGCCTCATCCATATATGCTCGAGTAGATACATCATAATGATACTTCGTACGGAGGCTTCAAGAAATACTGATTGAGAATCATTGGATCAAGCTGCTGGGTAGTGTTGAAAGGCAAATAGTTGGAATGAGATAACGGTAGCTTCTACCCAGTTTTCACTGTCTCGAAATACTGACCACCATCATACAGAGATTGGCCGAGAATGAGGCTGACGAGTTTTGCTCTTTTCTTCCATTTGGATCTATCTGCTTTCATGATATTCCCAAAATGTACTCAATCCCTTTTAGATTCATAATCTAGACATATATCAAGTGAGACTGGTAGAAAATACTAGCAAAAAGTAGCCACGGGTGAAATAGACACTGCATTTAAAAAGATTATTAATTGTTCCGAGCCGTCAAAGACCCCAAACTCCATCAATCCGAGGAGAAAATCGTCTTTGCTCTGTATTCTGGTAATAGGTTTGGTGGTATGGTATAGCATACATACATATGCTTTTGCGAAAGCGAAAAACTGACATTTAATAATCTCTGTATTGGACTTAGACTGGCTTGGTGAGGAATCTAAGGATGTTTGATATGAAATGAGATAGATACGCTAGATAATAAATCAAAGATCCCTTTATAAGCAATAACAGTTCCTATTGATGTCTGCTGTAACCCTGATAATAAAGATAAATCTACCTAACGTTCCTAGAAGTACAAGAAGACTATAATAGTCGCTGATGTCAAATTAACTTCTTGGTCCTGTTTAGTCAAGATCATGCCATCAAATCTGCTTTCGAAGAGTCTCAGCAGAAGACTTGTAAGTTGCATGTTGATGTATCGATAGCGGGATTGTACAGACGAATCCTGTGAGTAGGCTTCAATCCAATATCTGGAAAATAAACGGGTGACTTAATTCCTATTCCTCGCTAAGAATTCTGGAATCTGGAGCCAGACGAAGGGATGATGTAAAAATTATACCGGTATTCGATGTTCTAATTTACTGAGATTGAGAGATGGTGGATGGTGGATGGCCAGGTTGATCTGGTGAATGGGAAGATAATTCAAGACAGTAAGAGAGTTGTTCTAAAAATATCGAAACTAAAGTGAGTTATTCTTTGCGTTGAGATTTGACGATTGTCTAATGCCATTTTCGGGAGGCATCTTTAAATTTTTAATTGGAGGTTTTGGGCAAGCGAATATCTGGGGCCTCGTTTCGATGAAGAGTTACCCAGGTATGCAGATTTTAATCGCAGGATTTGAGTGCATGGTTTACTAAAGTCAAGTATATCATCTCATCTCAAATCTTGAGCTCCACTACAACTCATTCCAGGAGAGCCATACTTCAAACCTTCTCCCACGAGAAACAATAATTGTGTCTACATAAACGAACGATCTTACGGTGTCTCAGCAATAAAAGTCTACAATGACGAGATGAGCAAGGAAGAACGAAATGTATACGACATATAGTATCAGATGGAAAAAGGAGGAGGGAGAAGACGGGAGAGGTAGGATTTAGGGGGGGTGGTAGATGAGTCTAGACACAGATACGACAGCTATACGAAGATATCCCGAAATTCAAAATCATCTATGCTCTGAAATATACCGGTAGACAAACACAATGAGAGAAAAAGTCGATGAACCAGATGCAAGAGAGTAGTACTTCTTATACCCACCCATCTCCCAATCCGTATGATATGCTATATTCACCACTTCTAAGATCGTCAATCCTAGGTCATGAAATCCCCCTTCCACATATACCCGCACCAAAATCTATATTCTCACTAATCTAATCTTCACTGACGAATTTGTTTATTTTGAGAGTAGATCGCTTTCAGAAAACTTATTCTTCATTAACAGATTGTAAAACGAAGTGTATGCTAACAGTCGATCTGCGAAATGTGGATAGAGTGCAGTTTGGAAAGAGGCTGGGGTTGGATGGACAGGAGGCATGTTATTGGGATGCTCAGTATAATCGGATGATTACGATTCAGCCGGCTATTCAACAAATATGTTTAAGATGAAGAGGAAGAGGAAGGAGATGGAGCCCGTGCAGGGTGTGAATCTTCATGTTTAACCATTACTTTGCTTTTCCTGCTCCAAGAGATCCGTACCCTTTATGTTTCGCTTGAAGGTGGTGGGGGATTGGACATATAGGAGTTATCAGTCCAACCGGTTTCCATAGCTAGCCGCAGCATTGATTATAAGATCACTAGATTCTCGATATATATCGCCAAGTGAAGTCGTGTGACATGTGGCGTGTGGTGTGTTGTGTGGTGATAAACCCATTTCTTTCGGGGCGAACAACATATATGAGAGTCTTGAATTAGTCTTCTACGGTACTAGATAGTACCCACAGATCACGGCATTGTATTCATTTACCAAACACTGGATATATGCAATAATTGCTTTTTATATTAGCAGTTAGATGTCAGAGTTATTGAAGGGATGGGGAAACATTAGTATTTGTATCAGTTGATTACTGCAGGATCTTGCTTCCTTCCTTAAGATTGAAATGGTATAAGGTCAGTAGATTGGTTTATTTGGAAGCCCTTTTTAACCCCTGTATATCCGCCCCAGACCATCAAACTCCGTAGCCATATGCAACAAATGACGTTCAGAACGATATTCATTAATTATTTCATAAGTTCCGCGCCCTCCCTCACAACGCCCACTACTGCACCCGTCTGTATAACTTCACTTCCACCACCACTCAATCGATATTCCACTTCTGCCAGTCCCTGAAGCCAGGTAATCATTACAGAAGCTGGTACATCCAACTTTGTAAGTTCTTCTGATAGCGCAGTGATGATATCTGCTAATGCAAGACCTTGGGAAGACTTAATGGCGCTGATCATTGTTAAACAAGATTTGACATCTGAGGTTTTGAGAATGGTGTTCATGATTTTCGATATATCGGCTGGATGGGGGGAGGCGATACATTCATATATGGTAGTTTCGGTGATGAGATCTCGAACAATATCTTTCTCTTCGATCTTTGGTGTGCCTTTGATGTGAATCGGAGTACCTGGTCAAGACACATTAGCAATGAAACAAAGTCTTTACATCCAAAGAGAACTTACTACTAGCATGACAAGCCTGTAATACATTTAGAGCCCGTCTCATATCTCCTTTACTTAATCTAACCAAAGCATCTGTAGCTTCCGCATTGATCTGCACATTCTCCTCCACAATCACCTTATCAACCAGCACCCTAATATCCCTCTCCTTCAACGGACTAAACCTAAATCTCGTACATCGACTTAGTAACGCTGGACTCAATTTATGTGTATAATTTGCAATGACGCAAAATCTCGTATTTGCCGTATATTTCTCCATCACTCGTCGCAAGGCCATCTGTGCAGTCGAAGTCATCGCATCCGCTTCGTCGAGAATAATAAGCTTGTAGGCGCCGGGAGACGTGGGGCCGGATTTCAGGGAGAAGATTTGTTTGGTGGAGGCGAATGTTTTGATTTGTTCGCGCACGACGTCGATGCCGCGGTCGTCGGAAGCATTGAGCTCGAGTACCATTTGGCGCACGTTTTTGGAGCCATAGATGCGGCGGGCGAGAGCGAGGATGGTGGAGGTTTTACCGGTTCCAGGAGGACCGTAGAAGAGGAGATGGGGAAGTCTCTGAGTGGGAAGTTATATTAGTCCCTAGGCAGAAAATGTGATTGGGAGGCATACATTTGTGTCGACAAATTTGTTTATAGTAGCAAGAATATCCTGATGACCGGAAACATCTTCTAAGGTATCTGGACGGTATTTTTCAACCCTTGGGGGATTATGTCAGTACATGGAATACTTGTATATCCGAAAATATAAGTCAACTCACCATGGAAGACTATCTTCTGCCTCCACAGGTAAATTTGCTGCGCTCCGTTTGCCCTTTGAATTCGTGTTATCGGAGCCGAACATTATTGAATCGCTCACAGGAGGGGCATCGATATCCATATCATCTTCATAGTCCGACATTTTGGCGAGGGATGTTTGAGGTACGTTGAAAGATTGTTGTTTGACTATTGGGTTTATAGTAGGAGAATATCCGAAATCACCTTGAGTTGTGAGACGCGTCGAGATTTTGGGCGCGTTAAGTGGTTTACGTAATCTGAGCCTGAGGATGTCAAGATTATGGCAGTATTGGGCGGTGAAATGGATTTGGCCAGCCCCTTTACTTACCTAATTAAAAACTCGGATAAAAAATAAATTGAAAACGCAGGAATCTTACCATGAATACCAGTACTCGCTGCAAGAAGACACTCAATTTTATCTGACTGTATGATGAAACATGTCATTGCTGCTCAACATGAGCAGTCTCTGTTAGGCTAAATTCCGACTCGAGTGGGGATGAAGTCCCATTTATCAACCTCCATTTACCCATCAATTTAATTCACTGCCAATCTCTCTGCAAGGTACATCTAACCGCCCATTCTAGATCATTCCTTCTTTCATTGGGCGACTTCAGGCTGTACTCTGCCTAGCTTCCTGTTTTCATAGCTGTTTATTTGTCGTGATTGGCGATAAGAAGCTATCTCACTTTCTGTTGTAGCTGGAGCAAGTGATGAACCTTCCGAAGAGGAATTATAGTTCATTACATCTACACAGATCTTTCATGGCACAAACCAATGTGAAAGAGATGCGGCATGAGGATGATTGCTGAGGCCTGTGAATTTGGTCCTAGAATGAGTCCAGGCCCTTGCTCTTCTTATACAAGGAATGAATTTGGGGAATCTCATTGGATTACAAAATCCGCGGAGCACTGTTGTGATTCTCCAAAATAGTCTTCATCTATATTTCCTCCGAAGTCTTGTTTTAAAGGCTTTGTAAAACTCCATTGCTGTGATGATTTGGAAAGAGTGTTTACTGCGTTTGTCAATTGCAAGTGCAACGAGAATATCGCTTATTCCGAGTCAGAAAATTTCTATCTGGATCTCGGCCCTAGTACTGTGTGCCGCTTGTTGGGAGTAGACCTTCATAAGATCCTCGATGCTATGTTGGTTGCGTATGTTTGTACTTCGTAAGTACTCATGGCACGCGAGACTTGCATAAACTATATTACAATTGGCTCTCATTTGCAGAGTTCGGATACCCGTTTTACCTGTGTAGACCGGATACCATATTTCCATACATTCTAAGCTTTTTCAAATCTAACAGGGTCACTCAGGAAGCCAGATCAATTCTTACAAATTCCTTATTTTCAAATATTGTTTCCTCTGGAACACATGTTATGTAGTATTTTCCGTTTCATGAGCTCTTTTCAATAAAAGAACCAGATTTTCTCACTACTTATTGAATCTGGTTTGAGATTGTTCGAGGTTTATTAATATTCTTGAAATCTTGTTCGTTGCTTTGGTATTGAGAATCTTTTGATTCAATGATTACCCCATGTATCTCGAAACTGTCGACAAAGATCCTCACTCTTATATATATAATTACTGCACTTTTCTCCCAACAAAAGGATTTGCACCAGATACATTTCGTATCATCATCGCAATATCAAATTTTCAAATTCTTTGAGTTCCGCTATCTATTAATACTCTTGCAATCTGATCCTTTGCCTTATTGAGAAACTTCCAATTCAGCAACTGCATACAAACGTAATCTAGTGTACACAATAAGAATAAACTGCGTTCAGTTCTGTACATTATATTTCAAACCAATGATCTGGGAATTATTTCAGACCACTGGAATTATCATAACTTTCTGTACCTTTATTCCAGTTTGAGATTCTCGAGACTCAACAAGTTGCAAAGCTCGAAATCTGTATTGACAGATTTCAGATTATCATTCGAGTATACCACCACCCCATTGTTACATAGCATTGATATCCTAATATCCTGATACTCATTCATCTCATTCATCTCATTCATTTCCATCATCCCATCCATCTCATCCAAACCCTACTTCGCCCTACAATCCTCGCGTACCGGTACAAGCCTTAGCTCAGCTTATCTTCCTCCAACTCCCAACATCCCCTACGCACGGCTCTTAAACATCATCTAATGCGATCCCTTACGATTCTTATTTGTCGATCAAGAGCCGTAAGCGACATTTCGAGGACGCCAAGCCAAATTACCCGATGCTTACGCCCTACCCGAAACCTAGCTTTTCTCGCTTAAGTCTTGGCGCGAAACGAGCCGCTCCCGCTCTCGCTTGTAGCGCGCGCAGAAATAGAGTTTAATGTGTAATCAATCTTAATCTTAATCTTAACCTTATTTCTACATCGTGGTTACTTTGGATACATGTCATAGTTCATGATTCGAGGTGGATATCATGTCGCTAGTGATTGATATGGTATAGTATGTATGGTAGGCACGATCACGGGTAGGTGTAGATAACCTCGCGATCTTACCTCGAATGATAAATCGGCCCTTTCTGCCTATAATCCAAACTCTGTTTATGTCCAGACTAGACTGTACGTACGTTACTTTTGTAGGCCGTAGCTTTCCTTGTATTTCATAGTTATAGTTGACACATGATTATTTACTATTCATAACAAACATGCTGGCGTCATTGATTTGAGTCGCAATTGAATCGTCTGTTCCCGTGGGCCGTTCTTGCAAATCCTTAGATGATCGACTTAAATGTCTGTCTACACGTGTTCGGTATATCTATGTGGTCATTACTTCATGTTCAATCATGTGTTTTTTAGTCTACAATATTACGAACATGTCACTTTTTAATTCCATGTATCTATGCTAGTCATACGCGGCCTAGTAATGAAATCACATCATGCCTTGAGAAATTCGACTTGATGCTACTGTAGTAGTAGTGGAAATTCACCACGATTATCTCACTATTACTATCGCTATGCCTATCACTATCATACACGCGTGTCCAAGTCATCATATTATCTAAATACATTTTCCCACTAGTTCATCTCATTTCAATACCTTCATTCTAGTCTCTTTCTAGCTCATCCCATCCCATCACCCATAACCCATCACCCGCCCCCAGCTTGCTTAAGCCCCAAAATCACTCCACAATACCCTGACAAAATCCACCCTTCCCTACCATCCCCTACCATCCCTAGCTTCCGCACCGACAGTACCTGCCTATCTGCCTACTTGCCTTGTCACATTATAAAGCATATTTTACTTCTCATTTCTCACTAGGCCTGCCAGCCTTAGACATTGTCACATTTGACATATCAGTACTTTACTAGGTAGGGTAGGTTCATTGACCTAGTGTATATGTATATGTATAATATCATTCATTGCCAGTACAATCGCGATCGCGATTGCAATGTCGTCGTCGATCATGGATTACGAACTCAAATAAATACATTTACTTACTTAGTTTCGTTCTGTGAATCGTGATGCGGTCATATCTATGACCTCTACAAGTACATTACGTACACACCGGCAAGCGTTGCCAGTGCATCTCGCAGAAAGTTAAAATAATTAAATTAAATTAGTAGCGTGATTATCATTCATACTCGAGTATGTTCATATGATTCATATCAACTTGAAGGAAATGTTGGAATTGGATGGTACAGCAAGATGAGATGAGAGTTACGTGTATACATATACATGAAATGAAAGGAGTAATTGAACCTGAATCTGGATCTGGATATTGTTTGTTATGCAGGATAATTACTAGAGAGTTGAATGAATGAATGTGTTGGGTTGATGTGGGTTGATTTGATGTTTGGAATAGATAGATAGATTCAATTGTTCAAATCGATTCGGTGTCTCAAATTAGATTAGCTTTTGATATCAATGAGTATCTCAAAGTAAATTAGTTTCTCAAATGGATTCAGTAATCCAAACCAATTCAACATCTCAACCCAATGCAGCAATTCATCCCAATCCAGTAATTCAAACCAATTCGGTATCTCAAATTAGACTAGTATCTCAAATGGTTCCAGTAATTCAAGTGATTTCAACATATCAACCCAATCCAGTAACTCAAATCGATTCGGTGTCTCAAATTGGACTAGTATCTCAAATGGTTCCAGTAATTCAAGTGATTTTAGCATCTTATCCCAATCCAGCGATTCAATCCAATCCAGCAATTCAAACCAATTCAACATCTCAAATCAAACTAGCATCTCAAATGGTTCCAGTAATTCATCCCAATCCAGTCAACCCAATCCAGTAATTCAAACCAATTCAGTACCTCTCATATGATTTCAACACCCAATAGAATTATTCTCTGACGTAAATCCAAGTATTGATAGTCCTGAGTGCTCATTATCTGGTTCTAGCTTGTACTACGAGTCTTGAAAACCTTGGTTTTGGACAGAGCTAGTTGCGTTGATCCTGTTATCTATGCTACGCGGGTGGTGTAGAAACCGGAGCTAGTTAACTTGGCAAACTGGTATTCTGTTAAACTAGTACTCTTTCAACCAGTAATTTGTCAAACCATCGTAGGTAAACTTGTTTGATCGCAACTAGACTAGTTAGCGGAAGTTCGAAGAAGTGATCGCGATGAACGCCCAGTTTCCAATTGCACATAAATACCACCTTCCGCTCCGAGATTCCTATTCTTTCTTTCTTCGTACACAATTGGATCTTACTTTTTAACTTCCAACTTCTTTCAGCTCTTCTTTTGAACAACTGACTTTTCAACTCACAATTTTAGATCCAACCATTAACAAATTAGACTCACTTTACCGCCACCACCACCACCAACAAGAATCACGATGATTTCTTGCGGCCCCACAAAGGCCATGTATTATGCTTGGGCGGCGCTTCGGCAAGCCCTCGGACAACCAGCTAAGGACCCCCCTGCCCCCACCTCCGATTTTTCCGTTCCAACTGACCTGAGTCGCAGCACAAACGCGACCCTTCAGCGAGTGTTCGTCGTCGACTCCGACGAACAATGTTTCCTCACTGAGGGTGGAACATTCAAGCAACCGCGGTTGTCTGGATGCGAGTCGGCGATTCTCCCCGTGGGAATCCGCCCCCAGGGTACCTTTGACGGGATGCGCGTCTGGGGCCTGGGCAAAATCTTGGAGCACTGGACCTCGTCCTCTGACGAGTCCAAAGCTCCCAAATTCGGAAAGCCAGAAGTGGTGACTACGAAAAAGGTTTCTTTCGAGGCCTTGGTTGGGAGATGGTCGATCCACCAAGTCCGGGCTTTCGAAGTGGGTGTCGGGGATGAAGACAGTGATACGTCAGCCACTGCTTTTCTCCCGTTGGCCGAGGCTGATTTAATTCAGCCCGGTGCCGAGACCCGCTTTCGGTGCGCTGCCGGAAGGCGCTGTCGGATCTGTGGGGAATGGTATTTGACCTGTTACATGGGATCCTACCAACCCGCGCCTGAGAGACCAGGTTTCGAATTGCGATGGGAGCCGTACTCGTGCCGCAGTGATCATTGCATGAATGCGCTGGTTGACGGCACCACAGAGGACATTGAATACCCAGTTGGACCTAGTACTGCCGGTCCATTGAGTCGTTGGAGTGAACGGCAGAGACAATGGAATATGACGCAGGCGGAGGTCTTTCCGGAAGAACCCGAGGTTACTATGGTCGAGCGGCACACCGAGTCTCAGTGTCTTGAGCCTATCATCCCGCCGGTTGAGACCGCTGAAGATGCTGAGCAGTGGTTGCTTCCTCAGCCTCTTAATTTGACGGTTCGGAAGGTTGGAGCTCCAGAACTAGGAGACGTCCCTGAAGAAGATGCAGAGAATTCTGAGGGATCCGTCGCACCATTGATGGCTGGTAACAACTCGATAGTTGATTCGGCTCAAGAGACGGTCATTCCAAGAATGAATGGGGAAAACCTGAAGTCATTCTCTTGGGCTGATGATGATGACGAGGATTGGTAGATTGAGCACCTACCAATCACACAATGGCATACAAGGGGGATTGTTTTTTTGAACTGTTGACTTGGCACCTCAACAGATCAAACACTTGTGGGCAAACTTTGGCATCAAATTGAAAGGAATAACTTGAGTTTCAGAGGGCGAAAAGTTTTCCTACTATTATCATGATTGTAAGTTCGAATGAATGTGGTTCTCACATCATTTTCGCGCTTTTTTTCCTTTCGTCAACTTTTGTTGCTTTCACTAAAATTACAGTGTCTTCGGACCACCAAAAAAATTCAAAATAGTAAACCTAAAATTTTTTATTTTTTTTCACTTTCTTTTAGGCTTTTCTTCGGCGTTTTCTTCGGCTTTTTCCAACTAACTACAGTCTTTACTGCAACAACATTTTCGGACTTTATGTCCAACCAGCGACTATTCTTACTTTTTTTTTCGGACTTTTTGTCCAACCAGCGACTATCAATACTCAACGACATTCTTTTTCCCTGGACAACAAACGAACTACCATATTCATTAAGTTCACATTCGTTTACTGTTAATTCGTCTATAGGGTGGCTGGCTTTGATCACACGTCCTCGTATGAGCGTGCTAGCTGGGCAATCGTCAATATATACTACATATATTGAAGAGCAGAGTGATCACAGCGCTTTTTTGAGCCTCGAGTTTGGATGGGGAGGATTGGAGATTGGATTGGACTTTGGATTGGATCGGAGTTTGGATTGGATCTGAGTTTGGATTGGAGTTTGGATTGGATTTTGCATTGGAGATTGAACTTTAGATTGGACTGGACTTTGAAGATTAGACTTTGGATTGGATTTTGGATTGGAGCTTTGGGGTTTGAGGTTCAATATGCATTGGTTCATTTTATTGGGGGGAGGACACTAGCCAATACTCAAGTACCATCACTCTTCTTGAATCCGAATCTTGCTCATCTTCTTCACCAATCAATGTTTCTCTGACTTCTGACTTCTGTTCTGACAATACAATACCTATTAATACAATATAATATCGAGTTATATTACAGCTACAGAAGACCACTGGCACCCAAAAAGATCATACCAGATCAGATCAGATCAAAAGAATTCCCACAACATCGCAAATACTCAATACCACTATCTGTATTAGTATACCCGTATTACCCATTCAGATTACTTCATCACCATATTCATCAATCAATTACTCTGACTTCTGATTTTACTTTATATATTAATATCATATCGAGTTGTATTATAACTACCTAGATATACTCGCACAAGATCCACTCAAAAAAATCACATCACATCACATCAGATCAGAATAATAAAATTCCCACAACATCGCAAATACTCAGCGCCGCTATCAGCGTTAATATACTCCGTACTCCCCTCACCATTCAGATCATTTCAGTGGTAAAATTACATCATGATATCGAATCTTTTGAAATTATTTACATACCGGTATATAATATGTACTCGTAGTATTAAATTCTATACTCGAGTACAAAGTACCATTGAAAGTATCGAATACGGCTACCAGTACCAGGAAGGGATACGGAAATACAAATACGGAAATATTGTTAGATAATTAATTACCTCGCATTATTATTAAATATCGAAAATTTGAGGCTATTCCCACTGTGTAAATGCAATGGAAAGCGGTAGGAATGGATGGCACTTCAGTATGCCTACCTACCTACCTAGTATCTCCATCAGTTCCGTCTCGAATTATATTGATTTACAAGCAAGAGTTTGCTCATTCTCCGAGTCAATATATACGATATCCCATATCAAACCTCCAATATATACACCGCCACTGTTTTATTATCGTTACATAGGTTACTAACGCAAACACTGCAAATACTCTTAATCCATATCCATATCCATATCCATATCCACATCCTTTTTCCCCAAATCAATTCCAACTCAATACAACAATTCCAATTCCAATACAATAATCACCCCAAGACACTCGCTCAAACCTCGACTCTACTGAGTCGTAAAGTTATTATGTCTCAGATCTAGATCTAGATCTCATCACGTTTTGCCAAGTATTATATATCCAATCTAGGGTTATGCGCCTTACATTGGAAATAGATAACCTTACATATCAGGCAGAAACGCTGAAGCTAAGCGAGAAACAACTATCTACGATTAATTATATGGAGATACTCGAGTACTGGTAAACTTTTTATAACTACCTAGGTATACCAATAAAATACTACGAGTAGTACTACTATTCGAGATACCATACCATACCATATCATTATAAAAATCAGTAACCTCACATCCAATTTTACTAATAATATAATCGGATAAGCCACCAACAATACAAGTCTCTTCTCTCCTCACTGCTTTTCCCTCTTACCCCATTCACTCCCTCCCCACGCCCCCTCAAAACCTAAAACGTGCAATAAAAATGATACCCATATCATTTTGACAATCAATACATTTTCTGTTTAACAAGTGAAGAATAATACTGAGCATATTGGGGGGGGGGTAGAGGTTTTGATTAGTATAATGTAATTAATGTGGTGTGGTGATGAGTATAAGGATACCATACCATACCATACATAGTATATACTCAGTACTCAGTACTATAATCATCTAAACAAATTAAACAAATCTTACTACAGTAAAACACTAAAAGAACAAACCAGCAAGACTTTTATTAAATCTCAAGATACCGTGATAGTAATAAATACTTACTAACAGTGTAAACATCAATCAAGAACATATAAAAGAAAATTATAAGAATAAGATTAATTCCCCAAGGAACAAAGGATAATACTTCTAGTGATACTCGAACATCCTCACAATAAATACCTAGTGCCTCAACACATCCATCCATCCATCCCTCCATATATATATAAACTTCTCTCCCATCTCCACCTTTCGCACTCTTCTCTTCTAAATATCGCCCTCGACTGGCTGGACGAACATAAGTAACCAAACATAAGTAACCAAGTCAACACCACTCTCTAGGTACACCCGATTTAATAACGTCTTTCCAAAAAAAAACCGCGATTTCGATCTCTGATAACTTTTTATCTTAATTTCAAAATAACTTTTCCAACGAATAAGCTATTTTAGTATTTAAAAATAATTAAAATGATTCTAATAATCAATAATTCAATTATATCGAAAATATCGAAAATATTAAAACTATTTTGATAAAGATATTGTAGACTGAAATTTGAAAAATTCGATTTGAGATTAAGATTGAGATGAAAATTCGCGAAAAGTTGATTTTCTTTTGGAAACACGTTATTAAACTGGGTGTATGATTACCTTCTCGAAGCTGATGATTCCACTTCTAACTACCTAGTATGCATTAGATCTGGATCTCTACCAACCTCATTCCTTGCAGACCGTGACCTGACGTGAATTGTAAGACTTATATTACTATAGATAATAGATCCGAGTTCAGTTCTTTAACTTCCCCTTTTCCTTTGAAATCCTCTCCTTGTTTCCTTTTCATTATTGTCTTTTTCTCTACTTTTAAACCTCTCTTATTCATTTATCTATTTTAGTATTACTAGTATTATAAGATATAAATCTTCTCAACTTCTCAACTTCTCCTTTTCCTTTTCCTTTTCCTTTTCCTTCCTCTTCTCGTTTCCATTTCATATTATTATTTGTCTTTCCCCTCAACCTCTCTTATTCATTCAATCTGAATCTGCATACCTACCGGTACTCATTATTCTTAATTTCTCAAGCTTTCCTATCCCTCCCCCTTCCTCTTTCTCTCCTCCTTCCCCTTCCCCTAACCCTTCTCCCCAACCTCTCACATCTTTCTTATCCATCCTCATCCACCTCGAGTCTACAAAACAAAAGGGGTTTCCTTCCAAATTCAAATCCCAATCTAAATCCAAATTCCAATTCCATAGCAAATTTATCTTCAATCGATCTCTATCTTTACTCACCACTATTTATTTATCCCCTATTATTTCACCTATTTTTTTTTTTTTTGAATTTTCCATCACGATGCTCTTTTATTTCTTCTCTTTAATTCCTTATCTTTGTAAAATAGTTTTCCTTACTTTTCCTTCTTTAATCTTTTCTAATCAAACACAAACACAAATACACAATTCAATACTATACTCTATATCAAAGTATTCATTTACTCGGTGGTAGTATAATATGAATTCCTACATTCCTAATTATAATCATAACCAACTACTGAGTATATACATCAACCATCAACCATCAACCTTATCCATATCCATATCCACATACTACCTACCTACCTACCTATCCGTTATACCAAAATCGTATTTATACTCGTATTCATACTCTCCTCTCATACCCTCATATCTATCTTCCTTCCATAACCATTCGATACATTCAATACATTCATTCCACTCCATCCCATCCCACTTCATTCCATCCCAACCCCCCTCATCCCCTCCCACCCACCAAACTCACCATTCCCTCGCACCCACCAAATCCACAAAAGCCCAAGCACACACACACACCTACCTACCTACTTACCTAATCTACCTACACTACCTACACTACTCCACTACTCCACTACACTACTCCACTACTCAAGTCCAAGATACCCATCTTCACCACAAAAATTCCAACCCAAATTAATATACTCTCGAGTACCCATCCGTATTCATATATTCCAAGGATAAGATGAGATGAGAATTTAATTTATTCTATTCTTCTATTCTTCTATACTCACTCTGTTTATACCCAGACCCCAGACTTCTTCGTTTACATAATACTCGAGTCTTTAGAGATTCATAGCTCTTTCATTTGTTTGATACCCCTGATACCCCTGATATACCGATACCGATGCTAAGACTAATACTAATACCGATAATAATCTATAATAATCTATTTATCCATACAACACAATACAATACAATACAATACAAATCAATAGCACCACCCCAATAAGAGAACTAGACGCCCTTAAAAACACACTCCAAATACCGGTACAAGTTGTTAAACCTTATCCCATCCTATAGCATTACAAACCAGTCTCATCTATCTCCCACCTCATAAGGTATAAAAACATCATAATTTCGATCCCGCACTAGCACCAACACCAACACCAATCTCATTCTCCATCACCACTTCCGTCGGCACCACACCCATTGGTTTTCCAATTTTCCCATCTCCTCCAACTCTCCCCCTCCCTCCCTCTCCCTCTTCCTCCCCCTCTCCCCCTGTCCCAACCTCAACTTGTTTCCCATCCAACTTTTTATCCGCGATCTCCGATTCTTCACCCTCATCTACCCTTGCACCAACACCAGTACCAGCACCCGCTTCACTTCCAGAAATACTCAACCAATTCCAACCCCTAATCCCTCCATCCTTTCCAAAGATTTTCTTATCATCATTCGTTTCCACTTCATCCCCATCTCCTTCAAGTTCCAAATCTTCTTTACAAGTTTGAGAAACTTCGACTCCTCTTTTCCTAAGTAATTGCATCATTGCTCTAACATTCAATCTCATAATTCTCTCGGGTTCCTCTGCCGCGAAGACTTTTTTCGTGACCCAAGGGAAAAGCACGCCGAAATCTGATTGACTAAGATGAGCACTGGATGTAGGATAGTAGAAATGTGGTTCTGATGTTCCATTACTGGATGGATGATGTGAAGATGGGTCTGCGGAAAGAAGTCGTTTGGTTGCATTGAAATGCTCGGTCCATTTGTAGAAGGCTTGTGATTCGACGGCGAGAATTGCAGAGCCACCGGGACCAGAAGATGCGTATGATGGGAGAGGTCGATCCCATAGCCAGCGGGTTGCCTGAGAGCGGAGGGGAAAACACCAACAATCCAGTAGTATAATTGGATTATTTGGCGTAATTTGTGAACAGATAGAGGATTTTGGAGATGGTTCATAAACCGGTTTATAAGACTTTGAGGCTGAAGAGGACTCTGGTGCGTAAAATACTGATTTCACAAACTGCACCACTGTTGCTGCCCCGAAAGAATGTCCTGCAAAAGTAATTTTACCAGGTTCGTGAATATGCATTTGATTTTTGAATACCGATAATGAAGTCGAAGATGTATTAAGATTCGTAAGTTTCTTCCCCTCATCCAACTTCAATAAACTCTCATGAATCAAACCCATCTCCCAAAGTCGAATCTTTAATTGCGCATTTCTTCCATCCTCGACTTCCGGACTCGGTGTATGTGATAATTTGACATATTCAATGGTACTTTTGGCATGCTTCTTGAAATGTCTCTCCTTTCCTATTGCGGAGGCATCGGAAAAGGGTTCTCGAATATATGATATAGGTGTTGAGCCATCTCGATGTTCGGGTGCAATGACAATCATCCCATGACTTGCCACTGATCCTACTATATGTGAATATGCATTTCTTGAACCACCCAAGCCATGCGAGAATATCATAACAGGCCAACGGTGATTACTTGTAATTGGTTGAAGAAGTGGTGCATCTTTGCGGACGGGGATTGTAACATAATGAAGGAGTCTGGGGAAATATCTATCATACCGTATATATTAGCAGTTGCCCCTTCACCCAAGTTTAGGTCATACTTACGAGATAACCTCTGCCAATGTACTCCCAGCTCCCAGAAATCTCGAATATGCACTTATATAATCTCTCTGCGGCGCAGGTATCCAATGTACACTCTTTCCTTTATGTTTTGATTCCGCTTCACATGGGTAAAAGATTCGATATTGAATTGTTGGAATATTTCCTGCATTACTTGGTGCTTTGGCTGGTGAATCGAGTTCTGAAATGGGAATTTCGACATCAATTGTTCCTACTTTGTAAGGTCCAGTATATTCCGGAAAGCCTGGAATTGGGCTTAATCGTGAGAGGTAGGATGCCATTAGCGGTGGTATTGTTGTTGTCTTTGGGTGCAGTGGCAAACGCAGTCGCAAGGGGGATTTGGCGATATGATGGAGAATGTTGAATGAAATTGAAGACACTATTGCGGTTCTGATATGTGAAAAGAGGACAGAAACTATGAATCTCTTCAAAAAGAAATCTAAATCTGGATATTGGGCGATGTACGAGTAATTGAGTATATTCTATGCTCATGAAACAATTTTATGGGAAAGTTTTTGGGCATAATTTTGAAATGGACCGAGGTCTCGTGTGCCCCTGCCCGAAACGTCATAGTCATAGCTAAATGTGGCGCAGTTTCAGATGTTCAGCCACAGTAACTACTGATGGGAACATTTTAAACAAACAAACAAGCAGCGACGACGGATATCATCTGCTCCCATTATATGCTATATCCATTGCTTCTGTTGCGATCACTTCTTTACTCAGTCTTCTTCTATCTACAAACCGATCTCCTATTTGATTGATGTATTCTCGGATCGTGCCGCCCCGCAAGAACACACCAAGATTGTATCGATGGAGATTGTTGGAGTTTCTTTTCCCACCGACAGCCCCTTTACAGAACTTGGCAGGTTAAGCGACCTTCCATATATCGATTGAAGTTAGCGAAATGAAGCTTTATAACAATCTTGACTCGGGTTTATAATATCAATCGACAGCCTGGAGTCTCATCGCTGATAAAACCGCTAACCTAACAGTTGCACAACACCACACGGAAGTACCATATCACCCCCCCTGGTTTTAGCAAGGATCAAGAATGGCGAATGGCACCTCAGCGGCTTTCCTCTCCGGGGTATTGGAACTGATACCAAAAATAGCGATGCTCCACTTCTCGACCTTTATGGATGTACCCGAGCCAAGACAAACAGACTTTCAGATAGGAAACTCATATATAACTTGAAAACATTCTTCCCATGGTGTCTTTCTCCTATTCTTCGAGTAACTAAAGCAAGCTGCTAGAGAGATCATCGACGAAAGGCCAATGCTAATGGCTGACAAACATGCATTCACGTTGTCTCTCAACAAGATTTGCGTTCCACTGTACGATACGATCCACGTTGGTTTGACAAGCAGCAAAAAGTGACATCATGCATGTCCCACTATCAACCAAAAATCAAGGACAATAAACTGCAATGTAGGTAAATGAAAAGATTTCTCCATATATGAAAAAGTGTCAATCTACGGTAAATATCTGTCTTTCTTTGCCTTCGTCAGCAGTGTCAATATAACCAATTCAGTATGACAGGTCATAGAAATTGGGCAAGTGGGAACGACGACAATGGCCACAATGCCAAACAGAGTACATATCTCCGCCGAGACTTGGAGGAAGGGAAACCATCAGAAGATAGGAAATACAGATTTCGGGATCACGGACCTTTAGAACCAGATGATCGAAGACGTATGGAATTCAAGAAGAAATTATTAGACGGTGTGGAAAGTTCGAGTTTAGAAGGGTTTCGCAAAAAGGATAATGAGGCATATTGTCTTCGCCTTGTGTTCATACGTGTAACAATTTACTAACTCAGTGTACAGTTAAAGGAAATGCCCAAAAGCGTTCGCATTTTCTATGAAGACCAAAATAACCGCCTTGACGATTGGCTCGAAGTAAATGCTATCGTCCAAGCTCTTGCAGACGATATCCTTGAATCCTTCGATCCTCGAGATGACAATGGAGATGGAGTAGCAGAAGGAGGTGGAGCTTTACAAGATACCCAAGGATTTGTCGAGCCTTTCTTACCCGATGCAGAACAAGAAAAACGTCAAAAGGCTCGCAAGAAGGCAAAATGGGCCATCAATATAAACGTTTTCGCCAACATCATTCTACTGACCGCCAAATGTGTTGCAGCATTCTATTCCTCATCGCTCTCTCTCATTGCCTCTCTCGTCGATTCAGCACTCGATCTCCTATGTACAGTCATAGTATTCACGACGAATCGATTAGTACAATGGCGATTGATGAGTCTGAAACGAAAATTTCCCGTGGGAAGAAAAAGATTGGAACCAATTGGGATTCTGGTGTTCTCAATCATAATGATCGTTTCTTTTATACAAATTCTTCAGGAATCGGCTCAGAAACTCATGTCCAAGGGTCCACATGAAGCAAGCGAATTGCCGGTTATTGCTATTGCATCTATGGCGGGTACAATTGGACTGAAGGGTTTCATTTGGTTTGGATGCATCAAAATTAAAACTACGCAGGTACAGGCTCTTGCTCAAGGTATGAAGCTTTCATGTGTTCAGAGCCGTTTTAAATAAGATCACGAATCAACTAACACCATAAATAGATTGCAAAACCGATGTAATCTTCAACACCCTCTCCCTAATCTTCCCCTACATCGGCCACGCTGCCAACATCTGGTGGTTAGATCCCCTGGGCGCCGGTCTCCTCTCCCTCTTCATCATCTTCGATTGGGCCTCAACATGTCTCGAAAACATCTTCCGTCTCACCGGTGCAGCAGTCGACGATCGATTGCAGCAAAAAATCACATTCCTCGCATGGCGTTTTAGCCCGCTGGTAAATGGATATAAGAGTATCACGGCATATCACGCAGGTGACGGTGTGTGGGTCGAAATCGATATTTTGTTGAGTGAGGGCACGACGTTGGAGGAGGCGCATGATGTGGCCGAGACGATGCAGTATTGTTGTGAGGGGTTGCCGGAGGTGGATAGGGCGTTTGTGTTGTGTGATTATGCGGTTCATGGTCCGACGGGGCATGCGATGGAGGGTCTTAATTAGGGGGGGGGTTGATGTGTGAAGGGGGGATTTGAGAGGGGAGAGTTGGATGGGAAGTGTAGAAGATGGGGGGAAGAAGGAGATAGGTAAGGGAGTTGAGAAAAGAGACGATGATGAGTACATATAGGGGAAATTGGTACCTACTGTAGATTATAGAGCGCGGGTAAACAGGGAGTATATTAGATTCACATGACTATTAGGCTTTTTAACGCAGTCTTGGCATTGGAGCGGAGGATGCACGGCGTTGATTCGGTAGAGTATATCAAAGTATAGCATATGATACCAATCTAGAACCTAGAAATGTTAATATTCGCATATAGTATGGCGAACCCTATATCCACACACACCCTTTCGGACGCCTGCCCAGACTTTGACAGCTGACAACGCACAACTGATAGCTGACTACAGTATACTTTATAGTCATAGTTATACTCATAATACCGATGTTCATACTCGGGTACAAGTACGACGAAATTTCTTTCCTTCTTTCTTTCTATCATTCTTTTATATGATCTATCTATCTATCTATCGTGTCTGGATTGGACTGAAATGGATTGGATTGGCGAAATTAGAAAGGCAAGAGGGGGGAAGGGAAGGGAAGGGAAGGGAAGGAGGGATGGAAAGAGAAGGGAAGGGAGTTGGGGAATATTATGTTACTGTAGGAGTAGATTTACTTAGATTTCAATACTACGAATTGCTAGTGGTGACGATAGTTCTGACGATATTTGTTGGGATGTTCTTGGGATAGGATAGAATAAGATAGGGGTGCTGGTTGCTGGTTGCTGGTTGGAGATTGGAGATTGGAGTGGATAGTTGGATTATTTAGTGTGTGTGGTGTGGGATGGATGGGATGGGATGAATGGTGGGATGAATGAGATTTGTTTGGTTGGTTGGGAATCGTGTATGAAGTTTGTGGTGAGGGGATGTTGCAGTTTTGGAGATAGATGGATGGTTGATGCAATATGAGGAATATGAGGAATTTTGGTGGAAAGCCTCTCCGTGATTGCCATCACTGGGAAAAGGGAGGACGTCAACAGCAGGAAGGAAATGAAGATATAAAGATTGACAGTTTAATATATAAAATCTGAACGCCAAAATACATACAAGAACTTGTATGAATTGAGGTGGGTGGCATGGGATGAATGCAACTTCCAAATCCTTCTTCAATCTGAAGTGCTATAAATTCATCTATCAAGCTTCCATGACGGGCATTTTCTCATTTATCAAAATCACCACACAGCCCAATGTGAAGCTCAACATGAACAAAAAACATACAAATTCCTAACTTTGAATGTCAATGTCAATGTATCGACCTCTCATAAAATCAACATTCTCTCGATATATCATCAATTCAACTCTCGCCACCCGAAGTTTCACTTGTACCAATACCAAAACAATGACCAGCGACTTCACACCAAAAGATCCCTTCCCAATCATTACACCACTCCCCCGTTCACTATACCCAACAACCTTTCATTACAATCCTGTGGATTTCCGCCGACAAGATGAATCTCCTGATACCGAATGGTATTCTCAACCTCGATTTGTGCAACATCTTGACGACGGCGCTATATCCGTATTGAAACACTACTATTCCAGGCGCATCACACCGCAATCACACGTTCTCGACATCTGTTCCTCCTGGGTTTCGCACTTACCATCGACGCTCAAACCCAATGTCATGGTTGGAATCGGTCTGAACGAAGCAGAACTCAAACAAAATGAACATTTAACCAAATATGTAGTCAAGGATTTGAATATCGATCCGAAGTTCGAGGGAATAGATGATGCAACGATGGATGTGGTGATGTGTAATGTATCGGTAGATTATTTAACGCAGCCGATAAGGGTTTTTGAGGAAATGAGGAGAGTTTTGAAAGAGGGGGGAACGGCTCATATGGCGTTGAGTTATCGGTGTTTTCCGACGAAGGTTGTGAGGAAGTGGTTGCAGATGGATGATGCGGAGAAGAGAAGGTGGGTGGGGGGGTATTTTTGGGCGAGTGGGGGGTGGGAGAATGTTCAAGAGGTGGTTTTGAAGGAGGGGGGTTATGAGGATCCGATGTTTGTTGTGAGAGGGAGGAAGATGGGGAAGTGTGGACTGGGTGGGCCTTGAAGAGGGAGGGGAGAGGAGGAGAGGGGAAGGGAAGGGAAGGGAAGGGAGGAATGGTGATTGTGGGTGTGGAAAATATAATTTTGAAGGATGGAGGTGGTGGAAAGGAAAAGAGTGGATGAGAGAAGAAGATGAGAAGGAGTCTGAAGTAATAAGAATCTGAATTGTGATTGATGAACGTCACCGTTAAGTATCGGAATAAATAAGGGGCAGGGTTAAACAGACACAACATCGTCCATCGACTGGGAGGACTATGCTATGGGCTCACAATGCCAACATAGCTATTGTTACTTAGGACAATATCATATACCTATAAAGGTATTCCCTCATTCCTCAATTTTACAGTATCCTCATCTCATCTCACCTCATCGCTTCATCTCATCTCTTCATCTCATCTCTTCATCTCATCTTCGTCTCATCTCACCTCATCTCTTCATCTGATGATTGTCTCATTAAGGTGTATGCTCTTACATTTTAGGCAGGTTACTAGACGAGAACTGTTATCTTGGCTGCTTCAAATGCTTCTTACAGCGATGCAGCGTTAACGTTACATCCGCAGGAACGCAGGAAGCTTGTATATACTACATACTATTTCCACACGTTCGAGAGGAAAGTTTAGCTTATACTAGGCCCAATCCTATCGAATTTTCGAAGGAAGTTTCTCATATACTTACTCAATATCTTCAGAAATTTCAAGATTCTCGTCAAAATTAATTTTCCCGTGCTAAGCGTCGTCAAACCTTCAATCTATTCGAGTTTTCGAAGGTGGATTGAAAGTCGAGACCTCAATCCTCAATCCTCAATCCTCAATCGATTTGGAATATATTCAAAAACAATTCCCTACTAAGTCTCTGCACATCTGGTACATGGGAAGGTCTCTTAATGACTCTTGCTTGAGATTGCGACGGTTACGGATTAGAGTTCACCTGCGTGACTTCACTTCTTCATGGACCAACAATTTGTTATTCGGTCGTCTTGACAGGCTGAGTGTCTTCTTATACTATGATCTCGATTCACATATCGCATTCAAGAATCTTCAAATTTGCAAGAATTGATCGAAATAGAGGAACAAGAGAAGAGAATGAACTGTCTCTTCAGAGCATTTCACAATCAAGAAACTCCAAAGTTTCCAGACACGATGATCGATGAAGAAAAGATGCCATATCCCATTCGAGTAGACTCAATCCTATCAACACTTTCTACGAAAACCGAGACTTCTGATGGGCAGAGAAGTCATCCAACAATAAGATCCTTTGATGTGCCAGAGGATGATCTAGTAAAAACTTTGCACCCAAACACAATATTCCAAAGAAAAATTTCTGGTCGCCAGAAGTTGAAATTTGGTCTGAATTCAAACTCTACAGAATCACAATAACATATACAATATATATCGCTCTATACAAGTCAATATAGTATCTTATATAGTGCCGCCTAAGATCATCGACCTAGAAAACACGGATTTCATCAATCTACAGGCTTTGGAGATATTTTCCAATTTAAAAAACTGCTCAAAAAGAAGACAGCGTATCTTCATTAACAAGATATCTCTAATCTTTACACTGGGAAATAAAGCAATAATCAATACTATCAGTTTAGCAATGGAGGCCTTCAAAACTAAATTTGCCAAATACAAACATACTGAACGAATTCAGTGAAAGGTTATAATCAGCCTGATAAATGTAATTGATAGATACATCAATTTCTTTGCTGCAGAAAACGAACGAACTGCAGCTAGGAAACTGAGCACCAGAGTCATAGAAATCCTCACACTCTCTATCAACAACGGATCCGATCTATCATCAAACCTATCGTATATATCACCAGCAACAAGAAACACAGTTTCTTTGAAGATATACACTATTACCAAAACCTATGCGGGGATCCTCAAGACCCCCAAAACAAGTCAAAATGGAGTAGGCCAAGCAGACCCACCTACATCTCAAAAAGCCTTATCAAAGGCTTTATTCAACAATGTATATACTAAACAATGGGCAATACAAACCGCCCGGAACATGGATTATAGACTACTAATAGTTATCAGCCCTGCAACCTGGATCAGCAGACCAGTTCCGTATACGCTAAAAAGCGTTCTTGTTAAGGCAATCATGGGTTTAACAT
Source organism: Sclerotinia borealis F-4128 (assembly GCA_000503235.1). Classification (NCBI taxonomy): domain Eukaryota; kingdom Fungi; phylum Ascomycota; class Leotiomycetes; order Helotiales; family Sclerotiniaceae; genus Sclerotinia; species Sclerotinia borealis. The sequence continues at coordinate 68,283 of KI628631.1, read as the reverse complement.
TTACGGATATCTTTATTATATCTGTTACTAAGATAGGATAAACTATTATATCAAAGAACCTAGTAATCCAAAAATTATTTCTTACACAGGAAAACAAGGAAATTATCTTTCGAATCAACTGAAACATACAGGTACACCAATCAATAATATAGTATAATTATACAATCCCTAGAGTCCCAGTGTTGATATATACATGATATATACACTGAAGGGATTCCCAGCCGACACTGCAAATCACGTGGAAATGGAGGTTCAGGCACAGATAGGCCAAACCCTAATCAATTGCAGATCTTCATGTTACAAAGCCAACCTTTATAATAATATAATCATGTAGATGATATCCTTCCTGAAATCAGTCTGTGGTTTCAGGCTTTTTAATGTTAGTGAACTAGTATGAGAAATCAAGGCAAAACCTATGATAACTCGATATGATACTAGCTGCCAAGGCTGGTACAATCTAACAAGATGTACCAGACTCATCTGCTATACAAACTGTAAAATTCGAAAAGATGTATATAAAGGCTTATAAGGATCCAACTATACAATAAAAGCATAATGTGTTAATTGCTTCGGACTCTTTGTGGCAGGATACCAAAACTGCCCAACAACACCTAAAGTAATAGATAATAAAGTTACAACACCTACCAAACCATAACTCAAAACTATACAAAAACTGGCTTTAATAATGAAAGTAGTAATACTTACTAACCAGAAGTTCAAAGATAACTCCAAGGAAGGGTCTATCTTAGATACAGTTATATTTACATTTATACCCACCCCAGCAATAAAACATCGGAGAAAACAGATCACTGCCTACAAAATAAGTAGGGTTAGTCCAACTATAGTATAGTTTAAGAAAAGTATGATAATAATAAGCCGATTAAGACGGAAATCTTTGGTAAATACAAACCTTAACAAGGAAGATTTAGCCAACAGCCAATAAGATATCGAAATGGGAGAAAACTTTTAACCTAATGTACATAAGTAGATGCCGGATACATCAAGATGATATGTGTAGTTATCAATAACCCAGAATATAGGATTTAACGGTTTGTTGGGCGAACATAGGCAGAATATTAAAGATTTACAATACCCTACTACAAATGGTATTTGAAGACAAATCAGATGTTCTATGTATACAGGAACCCTTTACGTTTCTATTTACAAAAACCAAAATATATCCCGGATAGATCTTATATATGTTAGTGGACTTATGGACAGGAATATCCCCCGAATAAAGAGAAGCAGAACGATCCCGAGTACTGATATATATCAGAAAAGGAGCGAAACTGTGAATCTAACAAAAGCAACTAATCAAAAGCTGTGATATATTCTGGATAAATATAAATAGGCATTCTATACTGAATATATATCAACAAGTATAAACAGAACAGGTGTTATCGTATATCACCAAACTATAATCACCCCCAGGGTGCTTTATTGAAGGCGACTTCAATGCTATACATGAAACATGGCAACCTGGAATGGAAAACCTTTATAAAAAGAATAAGCTATCGGCCTGGGCAGATCTGATTGAATTAGAATATATTAAAGAAAAAGGAATATCTACCCATACAGGAGGCAATATATTCGATCTTTTATTTTCCAATATACCCTTTGCAGAAACCAGGGTCTGGCACAACCTATATAGTAGCTCGGACCACTACACTCTAATAACAACAATACCCGGAAATGGAACTACTGCGACTAGTAGGGTTAGTAGTGAATAGAGTAATATACTTGCTTATAAATAATACTCTTGATACTTTAGAAAGGATAGATAACTTCGCTAATCAACTTATACAAATCATCAAGTAAACAATAATTGTAGTAAGGACTACGGACAAAAGGAAAGGCAAGGCAGCACCCTAATAAACAACGGAATACAAAACGGTTTACACCGAACATCTGAGCAGATAAGCCACACCAGGGAACCTTTTTACTACGGCAATAAAGGAATTTAAAACAGTAGTTCGAATAGTCAAATACAATTATTGGAGATATGTTATAGATGATATCTCTAGTGATAAAGATTTATATAAAATAGTTGGTTGGTATAAGCTAGCCCCAAACCTTAAAAGCCCCCCAATCACTTCAAATAGAATAGTAATAGAAAATATAATAGAAAAAGCCGAAGTGTTTAGGACAAAGATTCTGGATTGCTTTAGCGTGGAAGATGATCTGGAGTACAATCCACTAGGAAATTAGTAGGAAGGAAGCGGGCATTTACTCTGGAACTCCCGACTCATATTGAAAGAAGTCAAAGCAAGTGTTATTGGAGTATCCAGCACGTCCCCAGGAACTGATCAAGTCACAATCAGAATCCTCAAGACCTGCTAGGACCACCTCAAGAACCCTCTAAGACAGCTTTATCAGAAATGCTTTGAATACAGTTATTTCCCGAAAACCTGGAAGCTAGCTGAAATGGTTATGTTATTCAAAATCGGGAAAAAGGATATGATATCTGCAAGGTCATAGAGATCTATTGCTTTGCTTTTCTGTATAAGAAAAGGCCTGGAAAGAATAATTGCTAAATGATTAGATTGGATAGCCCTGAAACACGGTATTATTAGCCCTTAATATAGCGAAGTCTTGCCTAAATGCTTTGCAATAGACTTGGTAATGTCTTTCACACACGATATGGAAATTGTATTAGTGGCTGGGAAGAAAGTGATTATGGTTACTATGGATATGCAAAATGTTTTCGATATATTACTTAAAAGATGATTCCTTGCCAGAATAACGAAATAAGGCTAGCCTAAGGATCTATTTCTGTTAATTGATTTCTTTCTAATAGAAAGAAAAGTTAGAGTATGGCTAAAGCAAACTATAACCAGAGAATACCTAGTAACCTGTGGAATATTACAAGGCTCCCCCCTATTACTAGTCCTGTACATGCTGTATCTGGTGAAACTACTTTTATTAGACACCTTCCTCAGGTTTAGATACATAGACAACATATGCCTATACAGAGCATCCAAAACCCTGGAAGAAAATATTAGATGTTTCACTACAGACATACAAGATGTTATAAAGTGAGGAGTAAACAATCGTATCGTTTTCGCCCTGGAGAAGCTGGAAATGATCTATATCTCTATGGACAATAGCAACACAGCATTTGTTATCAGGGTTAATGAAAAACTTATAATCCACCCGATAGTAACCACAGAAACAAATATCTGTTCAGTACTGAAATAACTGGGAGTATGGTTCGATAGAAAGCTGAACTTCTGTAGGTATGTCATTGAACGTGTAGGCAAAACCAGGGTAGTAGCAAAGCATATACAAGACCTGGCCAAAGTTATGCAAAACCCTCCAGTATACACTATATGCAAGACAATAACCATATACATACTTCCTTTATTCCTGTATAGGATTGAGGCCTGATACAGAGATAGATTCAAGGCAGCACAAAAACTAAAACCAGGATAAGCAAAGGTTAATATCCGCCTCGGCTAGTATGTGACACAAATCGAAAAGGTTTTTACAATAGTAACACGAGGAGTTATATTAGTCTAGAAAACCAGACTGGTGATTGTCCTTTACCATGAAGTAGATCTCCCTTTAGTTATGGCAGCTTTCGAGGAAGTCAAATTGAGGTTTGCTCTACATCTCCAAAGTGTAGATGTAATTCACCTGCTTACGAAAAGAATCGAACTTTTTATAATTATCAAAGAGCAAGACATAGGTACAAGATAAAGAGTAAAAACCAAAATCCAACGATTAGGTCTCTTTGTTTCCCCAATCCCAAGGTCTACACTCGAGGTACTATGGTATACACTGGACTGCCGAATAAACCCAATGGAAAAGATCGACAAGAAAACAGCTATAAAAGCCTTCAATATCTGGTGGGAAAACCTGCCAGACACAGATATCACTATCTTCTCGGATAGATTGGAAAACTATGTGAAAGGAAAACATATTGTGGGTTATGGGTACGTAATGTATTTAGACAAAAACCAGATACTGGCAGGCTTTGGCTTTATCAATATACAATCCCACGTTTTCGATATAAAAGCTATCAGAGTATGGAAAAGCCTGGAATGCACTCTTAAGGATGCCAGATATACTAATCAGAAAATCTGGATATGTATCGATAGTGTTTCGGTTATTTGAAGTATAAAGGCTAATGTTTCTATGTTATTACAATAAACATTCAATAACTGCTACAAGGCTATGAAGAACAACGATATTCGTGTCAAATAGTTATTGGGATATAAAAGTATTGAGAGAAACGAAGCGATCAATTATCTTATCAACCTTAGTGCTAAGAAACCTAGTTAGGATATTGGACCAGCATCTCAATCTATATATAGTGGGGTGAGATTGATTATATATATCCTCAAAGAAGAGGCCTGCTAAGAATGATAAATAGTTTGCAAACCAGCTTTTTCATTATGGTATAAATAATAGGATCTGGTATACAAAGTCAAATCATTGCCAAAGCTCCTACTCCCACGAGTAGTCCTACACAGATTGATAGCTATCCGAACCTCATATGGGGACTTCAGCTGATATCACAGGAAATTCGGGTACACAGGAGATACAGAATACTCCTGCGAAAGGCCCAAAACCCCTGTCCACCTAATCCACTGCTGGAAGGCAAGAGGCACCTTTGATCAATAGCCAAATAAGCCTTCCAAATCATTATTGATAAACGAGGAAGGTATTCAATACCTATATCAAATCTTAAGTAACCCTATAGATTTCGTAAAGTTGCTAAAGTTTATGAAGTTTTATAAAGAGATATACCCAAAATAAAGGGTTGTAAACCTGTATTTTATTTAAAACAAACAATCTAAAATCTCACGACAATATATATTTATTACCAAAACCGACTCGCAACATACAACACAAACGAAGTTATTAACTCTTTTTGCAAAGTGTATACAAAGAAAACAATAATATTAACAGATATGAAAAACCTGATTAAATACCAATAAGATATACAAAAGTATATCTGAGAACGCTCCCCGGAGTATAACAAACATTCAAATTGTTACACCAAAAGCAGCCTACTAATATGTCTAGTGTAAGTAATAGCAAGTTTATAACAAGGGCACATTTGTCTATACTAGACAAGATAGTAGGACTATCTTAACTAGCGAAGGAGAGAATGTACAAATTGGAAGGTAATATACGATTATTGGGAATGGCCATAAAGACTTTCACTCTTCTTTCTAAGGCACTCTCATTTCATGTATCGTAAGACCATAGCTTAGAACATCTGCATACCCCTAGGGAGGTTCTGAGGGCAGCCCTAAGCTGCTCTCCTGATGTAAAATAATACTACTACTACTACTACTAGTAAAAACTTTGCAACCAAGTCATCACTATTCCATTACTACGATAGAATCTTTTGGCGCTCACCAATGATGATGTGCGGAAATCTTTTGACTGGAATCATTACCAGTATATCTCATTATGTATTCTATAGTTCAATGGTAGGGAAGCAAGTTGAGGATGATCATTCTCAGCAGTGGACACTGAGGTATGTTCTTCTCATCGAGTGATTGATGCTATTCTCGCTTTCATACAATCATCAATCAACTAACATAAGATCATAGATATGGGGCCACTTTAATTTTGTTTCCAAAGTGTTTCTTGTCAGTTCGTTCGGGTTTGCTTATGCTAAATGGTTGTGGAAATTTTTGTATCATAAGGATACTAAACTCTCAGTTAAATGTCTAGATGCTGCATTCGTTCCTGATAAATCTGTTCTATCGATATTGAATATCGAAATGCTTTGGAAACTTATACTTGGATCGTTACTTGCGATGGTTGCATGGTTAGTCTATTTTATTCCTGAAATATATCTCAATGCCAGATGTTGCTCCGTATGCTGCTCTTCATCATTAGCCTTCCTATCAATGTCAAATTACGTCAGAGTTGAGTTAGGAGACTACACTTGCACGTACAACTCTTGTGATGCTTTTATACTTATTACTTTAAAGGCCTTTGCCAATTTCTTCCCTTCTCACACCCAGCACACTTTTTGTCGTGTCCAGCAACAAGGTCATCCAAACAGAAACTATGGTATCCTCTCTCGACATGTGTGGTCCTAAGCAAGCTTCAATATTTACCCATTCCACCTCAGTGAACCTCACCGATAAAGAACAAAATTGATTATTCCTCGGACCACGAACAATCATCACTCGATTATCCACCGCCACCGCAGCCCAAGGCCAAATTCTTCTAATTAAAGCCCCATTCTCAAATAACCTACGATGTACAATTTTATGCACCGATGGTTAAATACAACGAAGCCGATCCTGCTACAGCCAAATTATACAGAATATTCGAAAAGAGTCAATTGCAAATTTCACCGCGCCCGTCGTGGAAGTATCAAATTATTACCACGCATTCTTTCCCAATCTCAGTAATTATTATATAGCAACAGCTCACTTCCCAATAATGACATTACCATGACTCCTCAAATACGACTCCAACAACCTCAGAATGCTTCAAAATAATTCTGGATGGGCTATACATGTTATACCAACTCGACATCATTTCAAACAGAGGATCATCATACAGTATGTTCACTCTAAAACGCATCCTACAACCTCAACATCGCTTTCGAAGTCTGCATGCCTACCGTGACCAGAAAATCCCTCTGGGGAATCTACTCAACAACGACTCCTACCCAGAAATCAACACACCACTCTCCAACAACCTCATGATCCAACACGCATATTCTGCCTACATGCAATCCCTTAGTGATCCCATAGTTGGATCAATGGGTATATGCCAAGCCGCTCCCTCACCCTGGTCTCCCAAGTACCGGTACATATTTCTCTGGAATCACCACGCACATTGCTCGTACATCTTTACTTAGCAGCTATGATCTTGATGCGTTTTTTGAACGAAGATCGAATAATCCGATAGGGAATATTACGGCGGTCAATGATCAGAGGGCAATGGATATTCATGTTGCGGGAAATAAGACGCTGGAATATTTGATTGGGGAGTTTGGGGAGGAATGCTAGGTGTGGTTTTAAGAATTGTGTACAAAATTGATTCAGCAAGGCAGTTCAGGAGTAATAACTTACCCGTATCCTAGGGTTTTCAATACAAGCTGCGGAGCAGTAAAAGGAATATACTATACCATATGAATATTGGAACGCGCGATTTGGAAAGTTCATATGGAGTTTAGATATTAGCCCGCTAGTTAGATTGATTTATATACGACATACACGTATGTATATGTGCTGTAGATAGATGATAGATAATAAATATCTCATTACTTTTCGGTGCAAGTAGTATTTGGGTATACGGTTATGTTCATGCGTTGTTTGGCTATACGAGTAGTTATGGCGGGAATATATCTTCATCATATCATCACAAAGTAAGTTACGAGTAGGTCACACAAATACCAGTACCAGTCCTAATTTCGAATCTAGGACATGAGGGTGGGTATATCAATCAATCAATTGACTACTCGAGTATGAGTGAAAGAAAATACTCATCATTGGGTATTTGCGAAAGTAAACTAAAGAAAAATTAAAGACATTTTGAAAAAAAGAGAACTAGGTATCCGACGACTAGTTTCTGAAGACAGTAGAGTGGTAGACCTTTGTGTATCAAGTCCCATTTCTATTTCCTCATGAAATAACCCCCAGATCCATCTGGCATGGCATGGTATCAAGCGCGCTCCAGAAAAACCGTGTGTGTGTACATAATAATCTCCCTTCCCTTCCTCCATCAATAAATGCATATGCACATGCCCCAATCCAACAAATAACCAGATCATTCATTCATTCCATTGATGAGATGAAAACTGCAGACCATTCCTCCCATTTCTTCCATTTCTCCAGATACATGTACATGTACGAAGATGATATGATATGAAGGAATTCGAATACAATGGTGATGGTGATATATCCAGCTAACCGTAGAATGTAGACCGTGGACCGTGATATCGATCGAGAGTTTGAGATTTTGAGATTCCACAAACTTGTATGTATGTACTGTAGGTATGTATCCATAATTCCACTCCAATGCACCAATGCACCAAATAAACACCAAGAATTTCCGCGTATCGAGAGAAGAAGGAGAACTGCAATTGCAACTGCAGAGTGAAAAATTGGAAAACTTGAAAATTGGAATCGTGTAGCTATCCCAATCCTAATGCACCAATGCATCAGACCAAATAAACGCCCAATCTTTCCGGGTATCAAGGTATCGAGAGAAGAGAAGTGCAACTGCAACTGCAACTGCGGTGTGAAAATTTTGAAAGATTGAAAAATTGTAGGTATCCCAACCCTAATGCACCAATGCACCAAATAAACGCACAAATGTTCCGGGTATCGAGAGAACAGAAGAGAACTGCAAATATCGAGTGATATCGTGTATCCCAATCCAAATGCACTAATGCATCAATGCACCAAATAAAATGCCCAAGATTTCTGGGTATCGAGAGAAGGAGAACTGCAATTGCAAATGTCGAGTGAAAACTATGAAAATTTGAAATCTTGTAGCATATCCCAATGCACCGAGAAATTGTGAAGTCCAGAGAACAATTATTCAAAGCGGTCAAAATGCAGCATTCCAGCATTTACAATAAACCCTCCCTCTCCCAAATATCAACTTGTGTAAGCGGGCGAGCATCGTCGTCGAAATCCTCCTCGGGGTCTGCGAATCGATCTTCGACTTCGGTTTGAACCGTACCAGTCGTCGTTGTCTCTTCAACTCTAGCTTCTTCAGCATCTGCAGCTTCCGCAGCCGCTGGCTCATCAAGATGCTGTATCTCTGCACCAACATGCCGTTCAGCTTCTGCTTGCGCTGTCTCATCAACATGCTGTGTCTCTGCACCAACATGCTGTTCAGCTCCCACCATACCCTGATCCTCAACCTCTTCCTCAGGATCTGTGTGTGTAAGTGGACACTTAGGACCTCCGAGTATATTCTCCGTGAGGTCGAATTGAAACCATCGCTGTCCTACGCCTGCACTGCTGATTTCTTCTTGGCACCAGCCTCCGTCTACGTAATTAGGATCTGGTTCTCCATCTTGTCCCCATATGAATTTGTCTTCTTGCTCGTAGTCGTCTCCATCGTTCTCTTCTTCATCCTCATCCTCATCGTCATCTTCTCCTTCTCCCTCACCCTCACTCTCCTCATTTGTACCAAATGCCATCTCAGTCAAACCCTGCATCTCCTGATCGAAAACCTCATCCTTCAATACACCCACATTCTTCAACAGCTCGAAATCCCTCAGTAACTCATTCAAAAACCCAGGTATCTGCTCGGGTGGAATAAGATCTTCAGGTTTAACAGGAGGAAGCGTCTCGCGAATCTCATCCAGCGATGCTGTTGCATACCAGCCCTTGGGTTTCTCTTGAGCTGGCTTTATTGTCGCAGTTGATTCATTTGTAGTGGAGAATATAGATTGAGTCTGAGAGACAGAGCGAGCCGGGAGTTTTCCGAGTTGGTTTGCAGTAAGTGGTGGCGTTTGAACGGCTGGCTGTGTATCTGTCGATGTAACTGTCGAACTTGCACCCAGAGAATCCGATCTAGCAGGTCTCCTTCCCTTTTGAACCTCACTTAAGCCCTCACCTCCCTCATCCACAGCCCCCAAAACAGCAGTCTCCACACCCTCAGCAGCAGCAGCTCTACCCTTTGAACTACTGCCGCCACCAGAAGGTAAATCCTCACTTTTAACTCCCATTTCCCTAAGCATCTCCTGTATTTCTTCTGGTGTCTTCTTTATGACTCCCATCGGCGCTCCAATATCGATCAGCTTTACACCTGCAGAAAAATTTGAACCAGATAGAGCAGACGAGGCTGGATTCTTCGGTAATCGTAGACCGATTGCAGAAGCTGGTTTCATGCTAGAAAATGCCTTTTGCATGCCGTGACGAGCACCACCAAGCTTTAAATGATGCGCAAAGCGCGGAACTCGTGAATAGGAGGCTGTAGAGGAGACAGAAGGGGTAATTTCGTCATTTTCGTGTGTATCTTCGGGAAAAATAACGTTTCTGAGGCCGCTAGGGCGAGAGGGACCGGCGATACTAGGAGGAAGAGGTGGGGAGGATGCGATGGCGGCGTCAATGATGCGAGAATAGCGATCAGCGCGGCTGATCGCTCCATCTCGATTTGGTGTATATTCGTACTGCTCTGAGATAGATGGAGCAGCAGAAGAGAGATCGGGACAGGTGGCCGAGCGTGGGAGGGGGTGGTTTGGTCGCATTTCTATGCGTGGTTTGCGGACCAAGGTTGTGGGGGAAGAGGAGATGTTTAAATAGCCGCGAGGCTGAGCAGTGTCGCTAATACTGCTCGGATCGGTACTACGGCGTGCCGACGAGTGAATATCCTCGCTGCCGTCCATCCCTCCATTGTCCGACTCAGACTGGTTGATTCGATCGTTGGAAGCAGTCGAATCAATTTCAATACCGGATCTCAAGACAGGCATTGAGATCGCGGTATTGCTTGCCGCTGAATCGGACATTGGAGGTGGAGGCGGAGGTCGGGTGGGAGCTTTGGGGGGAGAAGGGTTGGGAGAGAGGGGGCGAGAAAAGTCTGTTGGGTTGTTAGTGATTATATTGGTTTATTGTTTGAGATGGGGTACATACTGGGAATGCTAGTATTTGACATTTTGCTATTATAGTCAGTGATTGTTCATAGTCAAGTTAAAGAGCCATGATACTCTCGTCGGATGAAAGAGAGTGAGAAGAACCAAAGCACAAAATTGCACAAGAGGAAACTTGGAAACTATTCGTTTACTCCAGCTAGGAGAGCAAAAGGTAAAAAAGAAAAGCAAATAACAATAGTACTCTCGTCGAAGGAAAGAGAATTGAAAGAGCCAATGTACATGATAGAACAAGGTAAATCCTGATAACATTCTTCCTACTCCAACGAGGAGTGTGAAAATATAATGAACAAGAGCAAACAATAATGCTACTCTCATCGAAGCATAGAGAATTGGAATAGCCATTGTACATGATAGAAAAAGAAAAATCCTGACAACTATCCTTCTACTCTAACGAGGAATGTAAAAAGACAAACAACAAAAGCAAAAGATAGTACTACTCTCATTGAAGTCCAGAGAGTTGGAAGAGCCAAAGTATATGATAGAACTTAACAAATTCTGACAGCTATCCTCCTACTCTAGTGAGAAGTGTAGAAAGACAAAGAACAAGATCAAAAAATGATGCTACTCTCATAAAGGTATAAAGATATGACAGAGTCAAAGCAGAAGACAGGATAAGAAATATTTTGTCAACTGTCTCTTTATCACAGCGAGGTATGTATAAAGACAAGAAACAAGATCCAACAATACTGCTACTCTCGTCGAAGTCCAGAGAGTTGGAAGAGCTAAATTACATGATAGAAGAGGATAAATCCTAACAAGCATCTTCTTATTCCAGCGAGGAGTTTAAGAAAACCAAGGACAAGGGCAAAGAATAATGCTATTCTTATCAGGGTATAGAGGCTTGGGAGTCTCAAAGCAGAAGATAGAATAAAATAAATCTTGACAAGTATCTCTCCTCTTCAACAAGGTGTGTAAAAGGGCAAGAAACAAGAGTAAACAATGATACCACTCTCATCGAAGCACAATGAGCTGTGAAGCTCAAAGTACCAAGCCAAGACAAGTAGAAGCCCAAAAATATTCAGCCAAACCAGCAAGCATTGTAAAATGGTAAAGAGTAAGGACAGATAATTGAGCTACTCTCGTCTCGGTAAAGTGGGCTCTTAAACTCAAAGTACTAAGTAAAGACAGTGTAGAATTCAAGAGTATCTGCCCATACCATCAACAACAAACATTGCGAAAAAAGACAAGAAAAAAGAACAAGAGGCAACAACAATAACAACTTCCTTCCTCAGTATAATGTGCCAAAGAACAAGAATCAAAACGCAAGACAAAACAAATAAAAGAACAGGAAGCTCACCTGAGCTAGCAAAATCTGTGTTGGTTCAAGAAGCAAGTCAAGTTTCAATAATTTTTTTGACAAGATAACCTGTTGTGTGGAAGGCAGCTGAGCTAGTACATTACTTAATCGAGGCTGAGATTGGTTGTTGATTGAGGTGTGGTGTCCTCGAGGCCTGATTTTAGAGGGGAAGAGAGGGGTTGTGCTGAAAAGTTACTTTTGATTGGTTCGACAACTATATGAGTCTATTGGACAGGAATGAGATGGAATGGGTTATTTTAGGATGAGAAGAGGGTGTGAATGCTTCTGTATACTAGGTTTTGAAGTATCTTGATGTGTTCCCATTTTCCCCTCTTTGACTCAGGATCTCGGATAATAGGGTCACGTGTAAGGGGTAAATAACTTTCTGATGGATTATGGGATGTAACATGACCTTGAAGCTTTTCACTTTGTGATTCAGCTCAGATCATGTAACAATTGAATTGTCTACTTTCTATATCTTAGGATGCTGGTCAGTGAACCTGTTAATAAATCACTAAGTACAGAACTCACTCACTCGCTCACTCATGACATCACTTCATGTAAGATTACAAGTTGATTGCCGAGTCAGTCAGCCCGATTAAAATCAAATCAGAGCGGCAGCAGGGTCAAGAAGAGAGAGAAAAGATAATGTAAGGAGGAAGTGGTCGCAGAATAAACAGGTAAAGAAGAAGTTACTTGTCGGATGGTACATACGCCATCATCGAAATGAAAGTTCCGGAAATTTTTGATATTTCTTATCGGTACAATAACGGTGTATCATTCAACATTACAATCCCACTGGGAAATTATTAAACTTATATCGACTATTGTATGTGATTCGATAGTTACGATAGTGTTCCTCAACCTTTTGATGAACTAGGCGTTTGGTGAATACATTCGACTCGAGCATCACAGCACATCAAGCTCGCAGATATGAGAACTCGGGACTGAAAAGCAAAATGACATGGAATAACGTGCATTATTGATTATCTTTATGTAAGCCTTTCTCAAATGTGTAATATTGAGGTTCTATTGTCGGGACTATGGGATATTCTGCATCGACCCCACTCTCCAACCTCCAACCACAGATACAAATGATCTACCCGTTCTCTCTACTCTAGTAGTTTTTACCTCGACCATATTGCGAAATCTTTATAATAATGACCATACATCAACATAGCCTCCACATATGCCATTTCGAGCTCCCAGATCAAAAATAAATAAACAATATGTCCCAGGCAAGAATCACCATAACGTGACACCATATAACAGCAAGGGCAGAATGACAGTCATCTCGCAATCACAAACAAATAAGACGGATACTTAAAGTACAAACTTGAGGTACACATCACGGCAGAGGAATCTTTGTGATGTTGAAGTCCTTTCATCTTGATTTTCACCCGACCCTTAGGCAGAGACATACCCATCTATCCCCACGCAGAAAGATATCTTTTGCTTAGAAGTTTGACAATTCTTAAGGCGCTTTAGTCACCTAAATCTGAACTTCACTGCAATTAGATTTTACTGATGTAACAATACGCATGTCAACTCTGTAAAGCGTACCATTTAAAGGTAGCGAATATCAAAATGAGCTAGAGGTCCATTTAGGTCGGGGCTTGCATCTTTGAGGGAGTGAATGATTGCATGTAATAAATTTTTGCTGCCATGAGGAGAGTGGATAGACTGCTCAAGCAGTTGGCTCATATTGATTCGGGGCTGTTTTCTCAACATCAAGTATATATAGTAGGGGGCCAAGAGGTATTTGAGGAGTTGTGTGTGGGATTTGGGAAGATGTGATGTAGGTGCACTTTTTTATTATCTGTGTTGTGCATTAAGGGTGCACATATTGTAATTTTCAGCAGAGTCAAGCCGAACAGTCTGAAAATGCCATTATGAAAATTGTAATGCGAGGATGACTTTGGTGTATATATATTACTAGTTAGGCGAGAAAATCTCACCTATACTAAAGGTCTCTACTGTAGTTAGTTAATAAGGTAAGTATATATCTGCTGTGTCAAAGGTTCGAAAAGCATTCATTATATTAAAACATTCGAACAATTATCCAACTCCTATTGATGCAATTGGAAACTACCGATGGAACTCTTTACTCGCAGATCCGAAAGCCATAAGGATGAAGATGTTTATACAAAGCGCAAAGATTTAATTCGCCAGAAAACGAAACGATTAAGGATTCCCACTCAAACGAACGAAAAGATGACGAGGATAATGGAATCTGTAGGATATTTACTACGATCCAAGCTTTTGAATATCTTCGCAACTCATGCATGGAATGGGGTGCGCCAATAAAAGAAACTTCACCCGAGGAGGTAAAAAATATCGTAGTATACTCTCACACTTTTCAGCACTTTGAATATTTCCAGCCTGTAGATTTCATATAATGAACTCACTACTAGTATACCCCGAAACACCCAACGATTTCGCCATTCTCCCCGTGTAAACCACACCTCAAAAAAGGCAGTGTAGAATTGCATTGCAGTAAGACCCAAGATGTAGAGTCACTAGAGTACATACGAACTGACTGAAATATATAATCCTGCCTTCCCATGATTCCCGATACACCGCGGGTATGACGGGACTTAGCGAGACTCGAAATGTGGTGATAAATGCAATACAACCATGAACCTAGATACTCGCTATCCCATAACATACCGTCGAAATGTACATATGTCTTTCGTCTCAAATCTCTACTGGTAGAATGGAGAGATGATCTAGGTGAAGCTGAAGCATGGTGAGAACCAGGATTTATGACAACCAAGAAATATCATGATGTTTATGAGGGCCCTCACTGGCAAGTTCTATCTTTACGGGATGAATACTTTATACTGTAGCAGACGAGCGAACACGTTAGATCTCGGGAGGATAGCTACATGTGAAGATATATATATATGATTAGGATATCTCAGGTGTTGACAAGATAGCTCAGGACGCCTGAGATGAAGTAACAAGTAGCACGGTGACTCACGCAGTACGACTGGCAATTAAGGTCCTATGTAGAATGATTCTACCATGCCATTCAAATGACGTTCGAGATCCTACCGCGAAAAGCGGAGGAGTTTTGATTCTATGTTATGATCTAGAGATAGTTGTGATATTGTATTTATTTTGGTGGTGGGAATCGAATAGATGTGATTAATATCACAATCACTAATAACCAACCCATCCACGCATAATCCTCTTCTATCATCTCATCTCATCTCATTTGCACTATAGCCCTTTCGCGGCTTCGCCCAATAAATCGATGATCCAGAGCCTGCAAAGATCTTATGTATATATACATGGCTATAAATAATCTTGCAATTCCTAGAACATCCGATTCCTATCGCTAACTTCTAACTTCTAGAGGCAAAGTGCACATTGACATTTGATAGCCAGCTTTTGGATTTGAGACTGCGGTTTGAGTTATTATAAGCATAGTGTTTAGTTAGGTTGATGTTGATATCGCTACAATGATACTTCTCATCGAATCCAATCCCATGTCTCGTATACTTCTATAGTTATACTTGCCAATCAACCTTGATTTACAATTAGCGACACTTTAGAAGTGGTTGCATGTTGCATGTTGCAAGTGGAATAGCAATGTCGTATATACATATAGTCCAGACACCACTCACTCACATAAAGACGAATCTAACCACTCTATTTACTTTATTCCCGAAAGCATTTCCACCAAGATTCAAATCTTAAATCTCACCTCTACCTTCCGAATCATAAAGTCTTCTTTCTTCCTATTCCCAGTATTTCTCATCCCCCCCTTCTTGAACACGCAATATATACATCATCATCATCATCATCATTATCAAAGCTAATTTCCAAAGAAACACTATTCGAAACACATTTAACGTATATCTACCGAGAGGGTGACGAGTATAGAATAACGAAGAGGAGTGTATATCTGCCAAGAGGTTGATGAGACTTTCAGAATCAAGCATCTTGCCATAAGGCATATACTTTCTTATCTTATTCCGTAATATCTTTTTCTTTTTCTCCCTTTTCCACTTTCCCTCCAACCTAAAAATAACCCCCTTCACCTCTCCACCTCTCCACCTCTTCAAATGCTTTTCCAATCCCTCCCCCTCCAACCCCCCTCACTCTCTTTAACCCCAACCCCTATCCTCAAATGAAAAACAAAAACAAAATTTAAAATCAAACTCAAACCCAAACCCCTAAAATCCACAAGCTGTCTGTCTATCTTTCTTTCTCCATATCCCTCCATTATCTTCCTATTATCTTCCCTCATCTTCCTACTATCTAGTATCTCCCATTATCTCCCCACTATCTTCCTATCTTCCCATCCAAAAACAACCATAACATACCACAACATAACATATTATAATATAACATAACATAAAGAAGCAAAAGAATATACCAGTATATCCCATGAAAATAATCTTGAAAATAAGAATGAGAATGAGAACGACAAGATAACGCAGTACTCAGTTTTCATATCATACACCATACACCATACACAGCCTAACCTAGCCTAGCCTAGTCTGGGGAGTAAAGAGATTATTATACGAGTGAGCGGTACAATTTATCTACTGTGTTGTCCAAAGTAAAGGAGTAATAAGTTGACTCTTATCACCAGTTCCGGAAGCTTCCTCCGTTCGAGCATGGAGCATGGATGGTCATCGCCAGCCAGCCAGTCTATGTCTAATCAGAGACTAAACTAACCATCTTCAACACATCAGTGCAGCGAATTCCTAAAGATGTAGACCGACAGTGAACATTGTTTTGCGCCTTATGCCGTGAAAGAAAATTTCTATATTCAGATTTCCAAACATTCGTTCATCGTAACTATCAACAAAAAATATTATATACCGGTACTCCTACTCCCAAATTGCCTTTGTCATAACTAATCATACCAGCCAGTATACCCATATATAAATCCACCTTCAACCGCATTATTAAACTAAAGCATCCTTCTATTTATTCTTCCCTGCTCCCTCACCAGGTCCTCCCCTAAGAGTCCCAACCAATTGATTTGCATCCAAGCGATCTTGTACATCTTGCTCATCATCATCATCGTCATCGTCATCATCATCATCTTCACTACTCGTAGCACGACCCATATCTACATCATCTTCATCCTCATTCTTCATATCCTTTGCATTATCCATTGTAGGTCTCCTCTTCTTTTGAAAATCCTGAGTATGAGCATCTGCGAAAACTTTGGTGAGAGTTCTTGGCGGACGACGGCGTACGGAGCTGGTGTTTGTTTGCTGTCGTGAAAGACCACTGGAATGAGTGCGCTCTCGTTCGAGGACGGGGGATCTTTCGTTTGGTTCGGCTGGGGTGATGGGTTGAGACGCTTCTGATTCTCCGGATTCTAGATCATATGGCAGAGCAATGTCACGGAATGCTTTGAAACGAGCGACGTTCGAGCAATGTTCGTTCTCGACACGGAATAGCGTCCACATTCCTCGACGACTAATTTCGGAAAATGCTACGAAGAATGATGCCGAGCTGCTATGTTGTAAGTTGTGCGTATATATTGAATAGAATATCCAATTGAATCGAAGGATAGGATCGAGGATCATGGCTGCATAATACCACCAAGTGCTCTTGAAACCTCTGACATCGCGAAGAAAGGGCTTATTCGCTCCAGGCTGAAGCAGAGACCAATCCATCAACAAATCCCAGATGCCTATATTTAATTAGTGGAAATATTGAAATATCCGAGATGTAACACTTACTGACGTATACTGCATTCAGTGCAGCAAAAATACTGAAGATGATTAAGGTTTTCCTGTCTCTATCTATTCTGTAGATGCTCAAGTTGACATAGTAGACAATGGTCATAGTGTATTTGCCACCATTAACTAGGTTACTGATTAACATACGAATGTCTTAAAGAACAAAATGTACAAGAGTAAATATTTACCTAAATGTGGGAACATGTTCTTTGTGTCATGATAACGTCGGAGACATTGAAATAACCGCCATATAGCGGGTAGAGTTGAAAGAAATCCTAGAAGTCGAGAATTGGTAGAATTACATTTTGTGGGACTATGCCAAGATGTTGCGTATAGACAGAAGAAGAGCTCTATATTCTGTTCAAAGTGTCAGAAGGAATTATGAGAAATAAATGATGTGAGACTTACACTCATGAGATAGGTAAGGGAGCAATACATATCACCTAAGAAAAAATCTCTAAATTCCACGGGGTATAATCCAGCCAGAAGTAAACGCCACTGTCATCGGTCAGTATAAAATTTGCATAGTGACATGATAGGAGAAACTAACATGAGAATACAAAAACCATTTCCGGCTTCTATAAAAAAGTATAGGAGCAGGCATGAATATTATGAGGACTGTGACGAAGATCAAAATGATGGGATAGTATATAAACATTTCTGGTGTCCCAAAACCAGAGAAATTGACCCATAAAAACAATCCAAATAGGAAAATAAGAAATGCTGGAAACTCGCTAAGTTGCCGCCAATCCAAATCATGTCGAGGATCGAATTCAAAAACAAATTTGTAGTTAATCTTGTTCCGAGTCCAAACACTGCAATCGAAACAAAACAAAGAAAATAGATACAAACCAAGAAAGTAACCACCGTATATTTGCAGCAGATAGGCGGTTTGGAATCTGATCGTAGGATCAGGGTGGTCCAGGTATTCTACGCCGTAAATGATTCCCTGTATCGAGAAGACAGCACCGATACCAATAAGAATTCCGTTCCTGAATGCACTACCAGACTGGTCCATTGACTTTCCAACGGTCTTCCGCAGTTTTCCAACAGCAATTTTATGATTGCCTTTTTCAAAATATCTTGCGTACATGTCTTCAATTGCATGTAAATGCCCATCAAGTACATCACTATTGACAAACCACGCCTTGCTAACCTTTTCCGTCATGAACCGAAGGGGTGGATGGGCATTGACAGCCTTATCATATTTCTTGTTGATCTTACGGAACGCTGTGCGATTCAACAGCGCATATGACTTCAATAGTTCCATACCTCGATAATACTCTTGCAGCGCCGATTTCAGTTTTCGCTTTGCCGTCCGATAGGATACATCGTTCTCGTGGGGCCGCCTTATATAGTCGCGGTTGTCGTTTGATGTATCTAAGTCATTTGGTTGAGACTGAAATTGCATTTCAGGCGAGTTTTTCATACTTGCTAATGCCCTTGAGTTGGATCCTGGATGTGGCCCCAGAGCTGTTGCTCTTGCGTTGTCTACAAATCTCCCGAGCGGCGCTAGCCAAGCATTTAGATGGTCTTTAGAAGAATGCGCGTTCGACATCTCATCTCCAGAGCGCCCACGAGAGATTTTCCCAATTGCTGAACGTTCATCATCCTTGCGTATTGCTTTTGCTTGTTCTACCTCTGCTACTTCTTGAATTCTGCGATTGCGCATCTCATGTAGTTGTTCTCTCAGAACCTGTAGTCGGATTCCTGCCTCGTCCTCTTTGGATCTATAAAATGCTTCAACCTTTTCAAGCTCCGTATCCATCCACGAGAAGAACTCTTGCTGGCGTATTCGTACATGATCAAAGGCAACCATATCTAAGTCAGGGCGACTATTGGCTTTAGTCAAAGGAGTTCCAACGGAGAAAATTCGTTTCATGATTGGCCGTCCATCAATTGCCTGCGAACCTCGGCGTCTCAATGAAGCAAATGTTGGTTTAGTGGGACTCGATGTTGCTCCAATCTCATATGCATTCTGAGGGAGAGTCGCAGGGGTCTCCTCTGGGGTTCTCTCTGGAACTCCGATCTCGAGGGAAGGTTTTCGGCTTGTTACTGTTGACAAATTGCGCTCTTGATTCTCAAGTGGGGAATCCGGTTCTATCGCTGGATCTGGAAGTTCAAAATTGTGCAAATCCGCCGCGGGAGGGGTTGGGACAAAGCTGCCATACATCCCATTGCTTGTATGATCTGTTGGTATAGGCCGTTTTGCGATTGGTATTGTTGAAGTATGTTTCGAAGCCGCCGTCCTCTCTGCAGTATCGCGTGATGCTCCATTTTGCCTTCCCGAAGCTGATTTTCGAGGGTCGGTGGTACCATCGAATGTTTGGGACGATTGAAGCTTTCTTGGGACGAGAGGATATGTAGCACCGTATAAACTACCACTTTTGGGATCCAAGTTCGATCGCGCATCCGTTCGAGGGGTTTGATTTATGCGATTGGTAGCACGAGCAACTGCCTTGACCTTCTTTTTGCCTTGCTTATAATCGAGATATTTTGCGCGCCACTCTAATAATAATCAGTAGGTGTGTGTGGGAAAGAAATATAGCCCAAGTTCCGATGAAAATCTTACCAGGCACAAGATTCTGCTCAAGTTCCTTTGCGAACTTCATGGTGACAAGAGACTATCAATGGTAGGACGTATAAATTGATTTTGGATTAGAGACCATCAATGGTAGGACAAATTGTTGATTTGTCTCAAGTGTGTGTGTGGATGGATGTTGGACTAGATATATCTCCGTGTGTTTCTCTGAGTTACCGTCCTATCCAAGCAAGTTCAAGATAATGCATGGTCAATTCATGAGAACTGTCTGACCGTTCCGCCGTTGACTCGTGATTGTGGTTGTGGTTGATCAATTGAAGTTCTGGTACAACCCAAAGAGTAAAAATTGGTGCCCGGGTTAATAAAAATGTTATTAATGTTCGATTTGAGATTTGGATGTTCCTATGAAATAAATGGGTGGGATGATTTTCTTTGCATAATCCCCGATTGGCTGACAGGGGTTATGACTTCATCGACTAACCCACTATTTAAGGTTGGGATATATCGGATGATCCACTTTTAGTGACATTCATTGGCGTTATCAGCCACTTGCCACTTACTTGTCAGCCACTTACTATGCTAGCCACACAGCATATTGATAAGCAAAAGAGTACAAGAAGTCCTTTTCATTATTTGCTAGGCTAATCGACTTTCTAAGCCAATATCATCAACGTCCTCATCTCATGGTCTACCGTTGAATACTCAGCTTATGACCCGGCCTCCAAATGTGCCCATTCCTATTTACCCCTTTTCCATCGACTGAACAGGTCGTGCTCTATTTAGAGTTAGGCGGTCAACGGCCAAGATGTCCGATACCTCCCAAGTTGGGTTGTACCCTGCATTGATTGACCATCTTCTTGTTATATCGAATTTGAGAACTGATCTCTTACGGAAAAGAGAAATGATTGGAATAAAGTGGTATCTATCGTAAACCTTATTCAGGGTTTTTGGCTAAGGGAAGGGGTCTGGGCTGGGGATCACAACTACTAGCTAACCAACTCGGTATACTACCGAATATCATCATAGGGGTTCGGCTGAATGCTTGAAAGCTCCCAAGCAGTCAAGGATACTTCGAACCCCTGGATATGTGCCAGGTCCGAAATGTTATGATCAAAAATCTTCCATATGTTATTGGGTCCTCCTCATCTACACGTGATCATGTCACCTTATCCCGAAGCAAATGCACAAAAGTATGTTGTTATAGTTGGGCCTAGTGGTTTTGATACTTTCTCTCGGTTTCTCAAGAGATATTTAAGAGCGATGACGTTGGTTTGCTTGCTTGCTGTTTTATGTTCTAAAGAGCTAGGTCTCTCTTAGAGCTTCAGGCAGTTGAGTCTTGTTGGCCGAAACTATGGGTAGACATATGGTTGTGTCCTGTCCTTCACTTTGTCGCAAAGATTGAACTTTATATGTTGTTAATGTCGCTGATGATTGGATGCATATCTACAATGACTGTGAAGTCAATGTAGGTGTTGATGGTAAATACTTGTTATTCTACTATTACCTTACCTGTCTGTGTATACTTCAATAACGGCTTTCAAAAACTTCGATAGTTTCAATATGTCCTCCATACTCCTTTTTTCATCCATTCTCAATAACCAACTCGATTTGTTCTCAAAGAGAATTGTTCATGGGCTGTTGGAGAATATTGGAACGACATATTTCCTCTTTTCCCATCATTTGATCCGCCTGTTTTATATATACCTCTTAGTTATTGAGAAGGAGGAAGTAGTAGTCTACTAGTGAATTGCAATTGAATACATTGACCCACACGAATATTAGGGTTAAGGCTGAAGCACCAAGCTTTATAGATCGATCTAGATAATCTTGACAATACTCTGAGCTGGTTGTTGTTGGAGCACACGTGCTCTCAGAGACGGCAAGGTATTTCAGGATGGCCGCCTTGGAGTCTTAAAGTCTTAAAGATGGTAAGCTCGTCTCATGTTGTTATCTTGATCCTTTTATCTCCTTATGTGCCCCATCCAGTCCAATTGAGTCTTCTGGTCTTAGTGTGCTTCTGCCCTCAAGATTATCTCATCCAAATAAATTTTCCAGCCAAAAATCCCTCAACACAAAGCTTATACAACTCAACAACTTCAAAGATTAGCGACGCTAAGGACTGGAGATAGGGAGATCATATGAACACTTTTTAGTGACTTATTCACCTTAGTTTAAGCCAAATTAGAACTTCGTAGACCTCTTCAACAGTTTCAATTGATCTATTCCCGCGCTTTCTTAACTCCGTATATTCATTCCTGCCGTCTTCAACCCGTTCAACAGATCTCTAGATGCCCGATCTTCGGTCCCTTCCGATTCTCCAGGGGCATAAAAGAGTTCTCTTGGTGCCCCTCTCTTCTTCCTTCTTTACTCTTACAATAATACCTTTACCCTACTCTTCTTCTACCTGTCAATCCGTTTCCACTACCCAGACTGTCGATCTTCAATTCTCCTCGCAGACTAGAAGTTAAGACCTCCACTCGTAAGTGAGCCAATCACCAGATTCAGCTTCCTCGGTTCGCAGTACCATCGATTGGCGAGCTATTCTCTTCAATCTGTTGATTATTGCTCTCTGACCATTCACAGACTTATCCGAGTTTACCAGCGATTCCAGCGACATCAGCTCCCAAGATCTATCGAGATCCTAGATGTAAGTGCTCCACTTCCCATAGACATTGTTTTTCCTCTCATCAATCCATAAACCTCGACTCAAGCTAACACTCATCACAGTATACACACCATGATACTAATCATGCAACTTTCCATCTTCCTCCTCGCTTTCCTCACCCAAACCACCCTCGCAGCCTGGCCCAAGCAAGGCGTTCACTTCAACGATGTCGGTCTAATCCAACACTTCAACGCTGCTGGTTCCCAAGTTAACTGGGCCTGGAACTGGGATTCCTACATGCCATCCACCTTTCCCAGCTCCATGGAATTTATCCCGTCTCTGGTCCGACTCCTCCGATCACACCGCCAACTGGGTCAACAACGTCAATGCCGCCATCGCTCGTGGTAGTGGTCACATTCTGGCTTTCAACGAACCAGACGGATGTTCAGCAGGCCAATCTTGCATGAGTCCTCAACAGGCTGTCAATGCCTGGAAGACTTATATGCAACCATTTGCAGGCCGTGTTGCCTTGGGTGCACCTCAAGTTAGCAATGGTGCTGGTGGTTTATCTTGGTTAGAATCTTTCTTGAGCTTGTGTACTGGCTGCGAGATTGATTTTGTGCCTATTCATTGGTATGAGAGTGTTGGTGGTCAGAATTACTTGGCTGATTTTTATAACTATGTGGGTGCTGCGTACGCTGCGGGGGGAAACCGTCAAATTTGGATTACTGAGGTATGTTTCTCCACTCCTGCACATTCTCACATTTTTTCATACTTTCTACTCCCTATATTCCCCCTCCCATACATCCACAAATACCCTCCTCGATTCCCCCACACCCCCTTAAACATCCCCCACACACTCTCCAACCCCACTAATACCCTCACCTCACCCCACCAGTTCGCCCTCTGGAAACCCGCCACCGAAGCCGAACAAGAATCTTTCATAGGCCCTGGATGGATAATCTCTCCTGGCTATATCGCTACTCCTGGTTTATGTGCACCAGCGACTATACTGAGGAACCCCAAGGTTCTTTGTGTAATGCCGATGGCTCCCTTACTAATTTGGGTAATGATTATACATATTCTGGTTTCTAGGCTCCGCCGCTCCGCTGGAGTGAGGTGGATTTGGGAGGGGAAGATTCTTTTGGTTGTGTGGATAAGTGACTGCTGTGCTGGCATTGCGTTTACAAATTACAATGGGATGGGGGAAATTTTCTTTGGGAAGTGATGATGGATGACGGATAATGAATGGGATTTGGAAATTAGGGATAGTGGATAACACCAGTCCATAGGTATGATCTGATCATCATAGCTGAGCTGGCTCTCTAAATGATCATTGATAGATACTAAGACTCGAATTATTTTGCTCATTCAGCTACATAGCAAACTTGAAATGCAACTAATTGGTTTGCTGCACACGTTTGAACTTGTTGACTTGCTATTTGGTGGGACTTGGAATGTAAATAGATGTGTATTCTTGCTGTAAACAGGGTAAGTTACATATGCTACTCCCTGATATGATTTGCGAATTGCGAGAGAATCTCGCGCTGACTGGTTGGTGTCTTATACGCGTGTGTTGTATCATCAATACGCTCGAATAGTTCTAATCATACTCGTAGATGTCCTTTGTACTCGTACTCTACTCGAGTAATATAAGCCTGCTGATATTTTGTGAATTATTTACTTTATTCTTAATTGTAACAGCTAGTGCACATTATTAGCATGGCTTTTCTACTCAATGCAATGCTCGATTATGTAGTGGGATGTATACGTCTCGAAGTTTTGTTTTTAATAATTATACTATATACGTGATACGATATGATATGATATATATACAAATGATTACTATTAGATTTTAGAGAAGATTGATTGAGAGGGAGAGTTTTTCCTCGTGGATCTGTGGTTGAGGAAAAATAGGCTTATTGTATAGGAGTATAGGTGAGGTGAGCGACTCTCGAATACTAAGTGATATTTCTCATACTACCGGTACTTGGTTGTTAGGAAATTAATGTATTTCGTTTCTTGTGAACTCTGGTATACTAGTGGTGTTACAGTATCAGTAGGCTAGTTTGTATACTTCTCTACTGTATGTAATTATAGATCTTGGAACGAATTTGTAAACCGATTGGCACGAGGAAAGAAATAGCAACAGCATAGCAGGACATAAGTTCATATCAGATTTGAAGGTTGGTATAGTAATACACGAGTATTAGAAAAGATGCAAAGCTTCAAGAAAAGATTCACATTGGACCAGGGTTTTCTTTCGATATAAATTGAGTTCTTTGAAAATTTTGAATGTCCCAAAATAATTCGGTATAAATAAGTATTGGATTTCTACAGATACTCACCCTGAATCCTGATACATATCGAAGTTTGATAACTGGTGGATATAAATCGAAACGACATTCCCGAGTAAAAATCTCGTACAGGTACCTACCTACACAGCATCAAGTATATCATATGAGAAGATCCAAAATTCAAGAATTCCCTATCATCTAACTATCTATCTAAACTTCGAAGCATTAGAAAGTCTGCACAGGCTATTCAGTTCAGAACCAAGAAGTAAACAAACTAGTATTGACTATCATCTCCGCAGAGCCAAGTGAATACATCAGGTCATGTGAGTAACAATATCAAAAGTTTGGTTGCATATCTGAAAATTCTTGTGTACAAGTTAGCTCACTAGCGCATTTTTGGAAAAGTTTATATCGACTGGGAGAATAAGGGCGCATTTTTAATTTATTCCCTGTGGAAATATTTGGTTTCGGTAAGGTCGATTGGGGATGCTCGGGCCGATATTTCGGGATGGATGTCTAATCAGCCTAATAAAGTTTAGAATACCGGTATGCTTTTCTTATATTCACAAGTACTTCATTTTAGTATGGCCAATAGCTAATGACATGTTTATTCTCAGGATCTCTATCACCAACCAGTTTTGGATGGAAATCAATTCAACCCTCCTAATTCACGTTGTCAATCTTGATTCATAAAACCCGAACGCCCAAAAATGCTATTCTCATCACCTCATCCGTCTCATGTTGTCCATAACTATCCATACACCCCCCCTAATGAATAGATGGTCGTCCAAGCGTCTTTATCTTGATCTTTCCTCATCATCAAAACTTCTCACAACCACAAAACCCAATACAAGCGAATCATAAAGTCCCTTCCAAGTAAAACCCCGCGTACTCACTACCGACTGCAACACCAATCCATCACGTCCTAAAGCACTTTGTTCTAGCCCTGGTACCTTAAAACTAAACGCTAAGTATCCGAGTAATCTCGCTAACACCCAATCCACAATCTCAATGCCTTTCCAATCGGAAACGTAAGGTTCTCACAGAATGCGCATTCTTGCATTTGGTAGATTCATCTTCATTCTAAAGAGTGTGGAATTCGAGATTGCGGGTTTGCATATGCAGCGTGAAGTATGGATTATCGATTAAGGAGTTGATGTGGGATCTGTGGGTGCCCTTGAAGTCTCCAGAATTCAATTATAGCAATGCAGATTGATAGTAGATAGATAGTAACAGCAACCCAATATCCCAATTTAACCCACATCCGCCAAATTGCATAATCCAAAATTCTTCGTCTTCCCCCAATCAACATTCGATTTTGTTGGCTCACGCTAATGGCCACTGCTTGAGAACTTGATAGAGGAGGTATTCTGGATTGCTACAGATAATTGTTAATTTAGTTTCTGGTTATTCTGGCTTCGGCAAGGTATTTCTTTTGTTATTTTTACCACTTTTATTTTGCGTTCTTCTTGTTTGATACTACCTTTTTGATATTTGAATAGTTTGGTGCAGCAAATTGGCGGTCTTAAGGGTTACTTAAAAGTCAATACACGAGCTGCATCTAATGGCTGAGCTCTGAGGAAGAGTTCTGAATGGTCTAACTGGTCTCGCTTAACCATGTGGGGCTCTTTGAAGTGTGGAAGCGAGGATTAGTACGTTTTATATTTATAGCATTTTTTTGTCACGCAAGCTAAATCCAGCCCGCGATTTTCCCAATGAAAAACATTAAAACAGAGTAGATATGTTATCAAGAGCATTTCCAACACAACATTGATAACCCCGAAAAGAGTAAAGTGTCTTTTTGATCGGAGTAAGCTTTCAATACACTGCCTGGGGCGCTTTGCTACTTTCTAAAGGAATATTCTGAGACCCATCACAAGAAAAAGCCATTTGATTGATTCGCTACGGACCTCTATGGTTTGGCGAGAGCTTACTTGAAGTGAAATTGAAATAAAGTGAAGCGACGGCACTTGAGGATCTTGATAATCACTGCCGATTTTCGAGGGTCTACCTAGGTTAGTCTTAAGTCTTAGTAAGCAGCAAGCTCTCCTATAAATGTCAACCTCCATGACTTACATTAATGCACGTGTGTATGTATGTATGAATTTCTATTCCTTTGCAAACAACTAATATTGATACTTATTATCAAAATTTCGAACAGGGAGGTCACTTTTTTACATCCTCGACTTAAAAGACGCTAACTACCCTTCCTTTTGTTTCCCTAATAAATTGTACCCAACTTACTTGCGAACATATCCACATACCATCCATAATTATGCACTACTATATCTCCAATCCGCACCTCTAGTAACGTAAAAGTCAATCTTTACGGTACTACCCAGATAATGCAGTTTGTGAACCTGGCTCCCATGCATATATATACTTTTTTTGACACTCAATCATCGGGAGACGCGTAAATAGGCATTCAGGATCGTCGAGCTTATACAGCAAGTCACATAGCCAGAATGACGTACTTCAACTCGGCCTAAAGAAGAGCACCGGGACGATTAAGTGTCCAGGCCATAATCATTCACAAATCAAACTTGGCAATGAGAGTAGATTATTGATTCATAAAAGCTATGTAAATTCTTCTCTACCGAAATTTGAAGCATATATCAACAATTGTTTGTGCCTAATACACTAAAATAGAGAAAAATGTAAAAGATCCTTGACAACTATCTACTTGCCGCAATAAATCATCCTCCTAAATTCACGCTCTACGTAGACCCAACAAACAATCTACGATCCACTCACTCCGACACAAACATATCCCCATGCCACCCATAAGTTCTCATCAATCGTCTACCAAACTTCCTCGCAATCCAAAACGAGATCTTTGGCGATCTTCCCGAGGCGTGCGGCTCATGAAACTGTATGGCATGTCCCATATCAGCGGATGGGGGTGTAAAGTGCCATATAGAACCACGAAGCTTTTGGCAACCGAAGCCAACTGCAGCCATTGCATGGAGAAAATGAGTCCAGGATAATTCTCCAGGCATATCGGATTGAGATGGCTGATGGAAAAGGACTTGAAAAACTGTGTAGTCGCATGCGTCGAGTTGGAAGCTGAGCTCAGAGCGTATGGGAGGATGGTCTGCCAATAGCTCTGGGAGGTCCTCGGGAAGTGAATTGCTTGCGATACCTTGAGTCTTTTTTTGTTTTTGACCTCGGGAGCTACGAATTTGCTGGGTTGATTATCGGAGCCGAATTCTGGGATGGAAGAAGGTTCGGTCTGTGGGCTTGTTTGGGTGCCTTGGGCTGTTCAATCCACTCGGGAGTTCTCTCCAGCTCGCGAATTCCGCCGCAGATCTCTTGCACTCTCTGACGAAGAGATGTCCCCGTTGCCTTTCGAAGGTCATGATCGATTTTCTGCCAGAATGCATCCAACGACTTTTCTGCTTTACGCATCTTTTCCGTGGTGGTCTTCGTTCGCCTCTGTTTACAAGGGTAATCGAATATTCCCGAAGTTGGCGTGCCAAGATCGATGACTCGTGGAGATGCAGTTATCGCCTCAATGGCATCCTCAAACTTCTTCAATGGTATTTCTACATTAGCCAGGTCTTTGGCGAAATCATGGGTATATTTCTTTTCTTCCACTTCGAAGGTAAGAGACCATGGGAAGTAATTGTTAACCTCATTGATCAAGTGCGCCAAGATACCGAGGTCGGAAAATCTATTCATGATCCAGGAGGAGAGTTTAGCTTTTTCCTTCGGATGCCCCTCAATAAAATGATCGAGCTCATCAAACACAGTATATAGGCCTAGAGTTTTAATTGCCTTTAGTGACCAAATATCGTTGACGATATCTAAGAGCTCATTTGTATCCTCGGATTTTCCGTGTCTTCTTTGAAAACTAAATTCTGGAGGAACATTGTCGGCGTATTCGGCTCGTCGATAGAACATAGATCGATACGCAGGCTCACATGGAACACCCGCAGTTACCCTGAAAATCAGCCAACCTTTTGTGTGATCCAAGCAGTACCTAAGCTTGAGTATTGCTTTGAGGTAGTCCGCCGGCAGATGTTTCTGTGGATCTATGCCGGCTGAGTACTTTTCCTGCAAGACAGCTAAAAGGTCAAGCTGTTTTCCAAGGAAATTCCACAATATGAGATCCGACTGAGCCTCGTAAATGACGGACTTGATGACTTGTCCCCAGAATTTCAGTGTATTCAAGTCGAAATGAGTAGCTCCCAGCCTATCTTGCACACTTTCGTATCGGTGCTCTCTTTCATCCATCAAAGCATCCACAAACGCTGCAGGGTCTTCACGAATGTCCCAGATATAGTGCTCCACACTGGTTATCTTGGCGTCCACTAATTGTTTCAATCGATCAAAGGTTAGCAGAGTAGGAAGTCGATAAGGTGCTTCCGCGCAAAGATGTGCCAATGAAGGCCACTCGGACTTTTCTGTCGGCGGGGATAGATCTCGTGGAAGCGTTCCCAAGGTTGTCAGTGATGTCATATCTAAGTCGTGGAGAATCGTTTCACAAAGTCGGACTAGAAATACCACAAGCTTCTGCTGAATTTCCAAGGTCAACAATCCCATGCCAGGTAGGGTTGCAAGACCTTTTTCCACGTTCTCTGTAGTTTGGAGACCCCAGGAATGCCAAGGTATGAGACATCCGAAAGTTTCTGGTGTCTCGCCTGCGAACGACATAGTATAGTGCGGGAGAAAAACAGGTAAGATAGTCCTGCTAGTAATGCCTAGTTGGATAGATTGGCGATCCGCATGCTCGAAGCAACGTGGGTGATTCCAACCTCTGGTATCGAGAAGTAGAAGTAAAGATTCACCCCTGACCAGATCATCAATACTGATGTAGGGCAGAAGGTATGCATCTCTGAACTACTTCGTAACACCTTCTATGCCTGCGTCACTCTCATCACAATAAGCTTCGATGTCTGGTCGATGCTTTTTAGATATCTCAGGATATGCTTTCGTTAATATGGTGGTGCGTTGTGCTTTTGATTTTTTCATCCATCGTTTTCGAATCAGCGGCTCGTATGAAATTAGAATTCCTTGCAACTTTGCCCATCCGGACAGAATCTCTGTCGAGCGTTCTCGAGCTTCCAGTTTGAATTGCTCGGGATTGACTTGCGTCTGGGATTGGTTTGTTTCGACATCCATAACTGCGGCGAAAGTTGTATGAAGCTAGCGTTGTATCTCGTCGATTGGAATTGTTAAAAGCACAGTACTGTGCAGAAATGAAAGTTGAAGGAAGTTCAACCCGAGGAAGGGGTTTCAGGGCGTAGATGCTTATGAAGATGGTCGAGGTAGATTAGTTGTAGAAGGAAGATGGTAGGTGAAGATAGAAACACTCTTAAATAGAGAAGATCAATACGGTAGACTCGGCCTCGGGTCATCATCTACCTGAGGTGCTGTATAGATGTATCTCGGTGGTATTATAGCAGTCTGTGTTTGCTAATCTTTTGATTAACCCGCACTAGTAAGCTATAACTACTGGTCGAATCAAGAAGAAAAATTAAATGAAGCTAATTATCTCGGTGTTAGATATAAATCACTCACCCAAATAGAATCCTTTCCCGATGTGGACTTTTCAGTCCTATTAGTGTGCAAAATATGACGTAAGTGCTCTGTTAGACTCGAAATAACCAAATTCATATACTACTTTAGTATCAAAAGTAAACGGAAGTAGAAGTATAGTGCTCAACTATAATAATATTGTTGACTATATTATTTGAGTTAGTATATAATAGTCAAATAATAGTGCGTATCAGAGGCTTATATATTATGTTACTATATGAATTAGAAAATCCATCAATTATTCACCACCACTACTACCACTACTCCTCCATCCCCTCATCTCCCCAAAAATAAACACAAATAACCGAAGTGCAAGCGAAATGCAATCGAAATGCAATCAAATAAAATCAAATCAAATAATTAACAAAGGAAGTGAAATGGCCAGACTCCGGAGATGAACATTCATTATACTATATACCCGGATATTCGCTAGAGGCAGGTGAAAGTGTCATCAACTGTAGTTCACAGTTGCTTGTGGAAAGAGAAAGAAAACGCAGGAAGACCCAATATGTATCCTTTTGATTCTGCTTATCTATGATTGTCTGTTTTGGAAAGTTTGCTTTTCGAGAAGGTGATGGGATTTTTGATGAAGATGTGAAGTTTGTTGATATCTTCACTTGCTTTGTTTCACATCATGTTTGTGGTCTAGCTTGAACAACTAGTATGTTTGCCAAATGGGGAGTTGTTTGAAGAAGGTTTTTTTTATGATACTCCCACTATATCTATTTGTTCTCCTAGCCTTCTATTGAGCCAGCCTTCTAATGCATCAACATTCCCAATAATCTGTATCTCCGCCTTCTTGTTTAGCATCAACATTATTTGGAGTTCTCTTCTCCATTCTTCCTCATCTCCATTCTCCTGGCATACGTCTCTCTGCAGCATCCTCACTGCGAGTCGCCTATCACGTTTCGTCAATTTGAGTAGGCCCTCGTTTTCTCCCCCTCCTAGTATCATATCCGTGCTTCTAATTCCGAGCCAGCATATGGAAGGAACGGACAGATCTTCGTTCTCATGGGCGAGTGCGGCAGAGCCGTGTTTGTAAGTCGACATAATACCTATACCATCGGGATCAAAATCTACTAGAGCATAAATCGGTATCAATGGGTAGTGTTTCCACAAATAGTGAAGAAATTGTCGACTTTGTATGTCGGGATAACCTTTGGCCTATGATGATTAGAAAAACCTTAGTCCGCACAAGGAAGCGAAAGCACGTACTGTGAGTAATACCCCTTTCCCTGCAGTCGAACATTCCCAGTATCGTTTTTCTGCCAATGTGCGAAAGGTCGCCTATACGCAGTCAGAAATATTGTAATCCCACAGATAAATGTGTACAACCTCCTTCTCAATTACCAAGATCCATTTAACCTGCCAAAGGTCGATCTCTTCGATTTCTTTCGCCCATGGCACCAATTGTGACTGAAAAAAGGATTAGTGAAAGGACATGAAACAAGGTAGTATGAGGAGCCAACATCGGCCGCTGATGAATAGTCCATGACAGACTTATTCCTTCTTTTGACGACAAACGAGCCTGTTACTAATCCTTTGGCGGCCGCCACCTGTAGAATACGTATGAGAAATGGACTGGAGCTATTTTGGAGCGATGTCACTGACCACATTTAGGGCATCACGCTTCAATCCAAGGGTGTATGCGATGTCATCAACAAAACGATCGACAGTTGCCTGCTTTGTGAACAGTTCCGGATCTCGATAATACATGTCTCTGATAATGAAGCGTCAGTTTATAAAAGGTTTCGATTTCCCACGGCGGAGGCACACCTTTTGGTAAGGATATTGCCAGTGACAAGGGCCTCGTGAGAAAGCTCGAGTATTCGCAGCAAAGCACCTACATTGGTATTAATATTAGCTACCAAAAAGAGCCTCACACCTACTGAATTTCCACGCTTCTCGAGGCGAGGCATTCGGAAACTGCACAATTCTACTCCTCGAAGAAGAGGGTCCTTTGCTGTCTTCAGTCGCATACTTTGTGTTGAGACTCCGAGATTTTAAACAGATGGAAAATTGTTTCCTCCGTCCGATGATACAGTCTGTCATGGCTTCGCAGATCTCTTCGATTTTGGATATAGCTGATCCGGTTGAATAAGATAGTGTGGAGGCAGTCTCAAGATCAAGTGGTTCACTTTTCAAAGATGTCGTCGATGTTGGCGATGTCGGCAAACTGGTAGTGTTATTGTAAGGCTCATGGTGAGAAGAAAAGGAGTGCTGGCGATTGTCATGATCTGTAATATTATTATCACTTTTTAGTCTGCTGGGAGGTAAATCATGTAGCAATTGGTTTGATGAAGACGGTGCCTCCCTCAAGATATCGGGCAAAAGATCAAAGTCCATGGCATTCTCAATGTTGAGGCGAAGTATTCGAGTACCGGTACATCAACTGGAAGTGCATCTTCAACAACTTGCATATATGTAATTGTTGGAAATGATTGATGTCTAAATTTGGAATATTTGAAGATGCGGGGAGAAAGACACTGGCAGCCCAGGAAAGGTGGACCACGCTAAAGGTGGATGATCACCCAAATTTGAACTGCCATCTTTGACCGCCTCTTCCTGCCCTGCCCTGCCCCCTGGATTGACACCTATTGATATTTTGATAGCTTCTATACATTTTTCACCATGGCTCGAACGAAGATTAATGCTTTGGGTGGCACTGAGAACCAGGTAAAGACAGGAGAAAAGAGACCATTTGATTCTTCAACAACTATACAGTCCACGAAACGGCCAAAGCTACAAGAACGTACCGATTATTCTCGATGGCGTTTACTCGACGAAAAAGGTAGACAGACATGGCATTATCTTGAAAATGATGAAGATACTGTAGAATGGCCTCAAACAACTGCAGACAAGTATTTTTTGGGACTGCCAACTGTATGAATATTGTACTTGGTTTCTAGCACAATTTCTAATGATGTGAGCAGAACCTGCCTGATCTTCCAAAGGCACAAAGTCCTCTTGATTCCGTCAACAATTCTCTCGAATTCTTCCAGCACCTTCAGCTTCCTCCTGGGAATTGGGCATGTGAATATGGTGGTCCAATGTTTTTACTTCCTGGCCTGGTCATCACTTGGACTGTCACCGAAACTACAATCCCAGATCATATTGCAACCGAAATCAAGAACTACGTCTTTGCACGAGCACACCCAGATGATGGAGGGTGGGGATTACATATTGAGGGTGAAAGCACTGTTTTTGGTACTGCTATGAATTATACCACGCTCCGATTAGTTGGAGTTAGTGAAGAGGACGAACGGATGATCAAGGCTAGAGGAACATTACACAAGCTCGGTGGTGCCAAGAATGGACCGCATTGGGCAAAGTTCTGGCTGAGTGTACTTGGTGTATGTCAATGGGATATTGTCAACCCTGTGCCACCAGAGTTCTGGCTGTTGCCTGACTGGCTACCTTTTCATCCTTGGAGATGGTGGATTCACATGCGCTCAGTTTATGCGCCGATGTCATTCATTTGGTCTAAGAAGTTCACATATAAAACAACTCCCCTTATCGAGCAGTTACGACAAGAGCTATTCGTCGAACCATATACGGCTATAAACTGGTCTGGAAATCGAAACAGTATTCATCCGAAAGACAACTATCACCCAAAATCATGGCTTTTAAATACAGCAAACTGGTTTATTGTTAATATCTACGCTCCTTATCTCCGAAGTGACGCATTGGCCAAGCAAGCCGAAGATTGGGTGTTTAGATTGATTCAAATGGAAGATAAAAATACTGATTTTTCCAACCTCGGGCCAGTGAATGGAGTGATGAACTTTCTTGCGTGCTATATTCGAGAGGGACCTAATGCCTACTCTGTACAGAGACATCGAGAACGAATGGCTGACTTTATGTGGGTTAAGGATGAGGGTATGTTAATGAATGGCACGAACGGGGTACAATGCTGGGATACTGCATTCTTGATTCAAGCCGTAATGGACGCCGGTTTGGCAGAAGATCCAAGATGGAGACCAATGTTAACAAAAGCCCTCGAATTTCTCGACGATCAGCAAATCCGAGAGAATGTTGACGATCAAGATATTTGCTACCGCCAGCAACGAAAAGGAGCCTGGTCTTTCAGCAATAAGGATCAAGGATATGCTGTTAGTGATTGTATATCCGAAGCATTGAAATCTATTATACTTCTACAACGAACTCCAGGCTATCCAACTTTACTTGAAGATCAGCGAGTTTACGATGCCATTGACACCATTCTCACGTACCAAAATAAATCTGGTGGATGTGCATCATATGAGCCAACTCGAGGCTCAGAGAGGTTGGAGATTTTAAATGCAGCAGAAGTGTTTGGCAGAATCATGATAGAGTATGATTACCCTGAATGCACAACTGCCGTGGTTACTGCACTATCGTTATTCACAAAATACTACCCGGATTATCGTACCTCGGAGATTGAAGCTTTCAAGAGTAGGGCTATCCAGTATATTCGAAGGGCCCAATATGCCAATGGTAGCTGGTATGGTAGCTGGGGTATTTGTTTTACATACGCCGGAATGTTTGCTCTTGAGAGTCTTGCAAGTATCGGGGAAACCTATGAGAACAGTGAGCATGTAAGAAAAGGGTGTGACTTTTTCATTTCCAAACAGCGAAGCGACGGTGGATGGTCTGAAAGCTACAAGGTAATTTACTTTGTCCCCAATTCTTGATTTATTTCAGATTTTTAATGATTTTTTTAGTCTTGTGAGCAAGCAGAATATATCGAACACCCGTCCGGTTCTCAAGTTGTACAGACAGCTTGGGCATGTATTGCTTTACTCGAGGCGAACTATCCAGATCGTGCACCAATCGAGAAAGGGCTGAAACTTATCATGAGCAGACAACAAGCAAACGGAGAGTGGCTACAAGAGGCCATCGAGGGGGTATTCAATAAGAGTTGCATGATCTCGTACCCTAACTATAAGTTCATCTTCCCGATGAAAGCTTTGGGAATGTTTGCCAAGCGATATGGTGATGTAAAGCTTCTCTAGTTTATTTATACTCGAGTAGATGATGACACCTAATTATAACTATAATGTAATAATATAATACTAGGAAAAGTTAGTCCAAGTTCAAGTTCATACTACTTATTACCTAGTCAAAGGCCATGTTTTTTGTTTTCCTGAGAAGCGTTTACAGTCAATGACCTAGTACTCAATCAGTTGGCTTTGAAGCTAAACTGAAGTAGTAGCTCCACCCCCGCCTAGTTTAAATGTTAATAAAGCTCCTTGATTGGTTCAAAGCTCTCTTAGCGCCTCTTCACACCAACAGCTATCGATAGGCGATAAGGCTAAATTTGTCGAACGTTCCAGTTCAAATACCAACAGAACAAATTATAAAACCGAATCTTTTCCCACATCACTTTCTTGCTCTTCCATGAATACTAGATTACCATTTGAACATTTTCAAAAAACAAACCTAGGTAATTCCTGAAATAATACGTTCGTCATGTCAACCCAAGCAGCCCTCGGCTCCGCCGCCATAGAGAAGAAAGATTATCCCGCGGCCATAACTCATCTAACCAAAGCTCTCGCCGAAAGCTCTACTTCCCCAAACTACCTTATCTTTCGCTCTACAGCATACCAGCGCGCCAAGAATCACGATGCAGCCCTCGCAGATGCTGATGCTGCCGTTCACGCAGCTGTTGCTCGTTCTCGTCGCGAACTCATCGCTACTGCGCACTTTCGTCGTGCAGTCGCTCTTCATGGATTGGGCAGATTTGGAGATGCGAGAATGTGTTTAAATTGGTGCAGACAGAAGAATGAGAAAGAGAAGGCTTTGACCATTTGGCAGGCAAAGGTTAAGGCAGATTATGATGCTGCGGGTGGTGATGAAGCGGAGTGTAATCAGTGTACGGTAAAGGAAATTCCAGGAAAACCAACTATCAAGGTCGAGAAGGGCAAAGCACCAGAAATCTCGACTGCCCCTACATCTACTCCAGTATCTGCTCCAGTAGCAACTCCAAAGGAGAAGATCAGGCAAGAGTATGTTCACCCTTTTCCAATTCGCAGGCCAAAAGCTAACAAACTTCACAGATGGTTTCAATCGAGCTCAAAGGTTACAATTACTATTTTCGCCAAGGGTGTTGCGAAGGACACTGCACAAATTATCATTGAAGAGGGACAGGTATGGCAAGACTTTGAGATCAATATTTTACAGCAGCTAATACGTCACAGGTCGAAGTTTCATTTCCCATCGGACAAACTGGCACTACGTACGATTTTACAGCCTCACCACTTTTCGCACAAATCGATCCTACTCAAAGCAAGTTTAACATCACACCCAATAAAGTCGAGATCGATTTACACAAGTCGAAGGAAGGACTCAAGTGGTCTACATTGGAAGGAACCGATCCTATCGCCAGCAAATCTGCCGAGGAACAGAAGTCGGAAATACCATCTGCCATATTGAACCCCAAAACCGATACAGTCCCATCCTACCCAACATCATCTCGCAATGGTCCCAAGAACTGGGATGCACTCGCATCTTCCGCTCTCAACTCCGAAAAGAAAGATGGAGACAAGTCAACAAACGGAGGTGACGACGAGGAAGATGGCGATCCGATGAATGCTTTCTTCAAGAAACTTTACAAGGATGCCGATCCGGATACTAAGAGAGCAATGATGAAGAGTTTCCAGGAGAGTAATGGTACCGCTTTGAGTACCAACTGGTCCGATGTTAGTAAGGGTCCGGTCGAGACAAGTCCACCGGAGGGAGTCGAAGCCAAGAAATGGTAGATTAATAGCAGAGGAGTCTGATTCCAGGTGGATTATCATATTGGCCGGCTTAGGGAGTCTAGGAGTGAGATATCATATCATGGCGTTGACTTTTCCAGATAGCAGTATTAGGTAGATACTCATCATCTTGAGACTTTTTCAAAAGTAAGAAATAAAATTCCATTCAGAACAAAGTAACCATATTTGGAGATCACTCTCCTTTTCCCCGGAGGCCAATTGGTTCCTTTAAGAACACTTGGTTTTATAATTACATGAGGAATAGTCAATTTAGTGTTATTGTCATCATCCTTTCCCTTATATATACACACTCATTTCTTACCTTACCTACGTCAATCATTGAAAGCATACATTATCTCTACAACACCTCTTCTCCTTCACGTAAGAGAGGGGTTTAGGTTCAAGTTTCCTCCAAAACAACGGAAGCGAACGTTTACACTTTGAGTATTTAAGTACATATGCATAGCAAGGCGAATGAATGATTGCAGAGTATTGGAGATGTTTAGATGTTTAGATGTTTGACTGTATTAGTACAGATAGATATACTAATCATACTTAACTGACTGGCCGGAAGGGAAGAACAATTACATAATTAAAACATTTCCCAAGAGTCCCACTCCAATAATCAGACGCCATATCAAATACGGTATCACAGTTTGATGTCTTTTCCTATTATGAGTATGTTTCCCTTTATGTTTCTTATTACAAGTCCATTCTACTGAGTATTTCGCTACTTACGAGTTATTGGTCAGGCCTTGAATCTCCCTCAATGTCATCTCATCCGTACAATAAGTACTGAGTACATCATTTATATATACATATACATACATATTCTATTTCTCTACGCTCTCTTCCCCTTTCCCTTTCCCTTTCCTCTCCATCAACATCGATATCCACATCCACATCCACATCCACAATCACATCCATATCCCGATGAGATCCATTCCATCCCAAGTCCATATATCACCCAGAAACCTTTATTCTAAACACACACCTTATCAGCATCCACCTATCCCCCCACCAGAACTCATCACCAGTACATCCCCACAACTCTCCCTCTCCCTCTCCCTCTCCTTCTCCCT